>CAUYRH010046506.1:45000-97240 GCA_963574655.1 Perodicticus potto
GCAATAATGTAGATAGCTATAAACAGGCATGCCTAGACATCCAAGTTGGTTTTGAAATTGCTATGGGCATTCATAATAAATCGAAAATTTATATCAGTAATCCTGATTCTTTTTCATTCCCGTTTTCTGAAAAAAAAAGTCTGTAATATTTATATAAATGTTCTTAAAACCTCCTTTGCCCTAATAGAAATGTAAACGACTTTCATCTACAACAGCAGGAATGAAAGAAAAATACAAATAACTTGTAATTTAAAAAATTTCCCTTTTCTTTATCAGGCAGTCACTAGAAGGGGGAATGAGTGTGGGAGGGAGACCCACAAAGAAAGGAAACTTAAAATTAGAAATATTACAGCTACAGGCAACGCAGACCAAACTCTTCTCTGGTTTTCATTTTGCCAGTAAATCAGCTTACTACAAATCTTCCTTGTGCAAAAGCTCTCAGCAGGTATCTGGCTGGCCCTGATTAAGCACCAATCACAATTCTTCCCCACACTTCAGTCACCTCAATGGGCAACAGAACAGAAATTAATATTTACTGCAACCAGTCCTATCATCCTAGGGGACAATCACATTCGCTCAGGTTTTTTTTCCCTGCAATACGTAATGAACACCATTTCAAATACCATTTGGATGTTATCAATCCTGGTGAGTTGCCCATCTCTCAACCACTGCCTCAATCAACATCTCCCCTGGCTTAACAAGTCATACACCAGCACTTCCAATGAAAATCCCGCCACTTTTTAAATTTTTTTTTAGTTTAGTTTTTTATTGTTGTGGGTTTTGTTTAGTTTTTTTTCAAGCAGAAGTCTTAGACCATAACACTCTTTGTTGAGGACAAAATGCACTCGATAGAAACTATATAGGTTTCTGGCAGCAGGGTAAAGTACCAGGGGACCGTTGGGCATACCTTGGTAAAAATGCACGTGTGTGCCTGCAGACCTCAGCTACTGTCATAGTAGCTTGCTTACACCCTGAGCTTCTCTGAGTCCCGGCAGAGCTCTCAGTTTGCAGAATGATGGCACCGTACACAACAGTTGAGTAGTCTTAAACTTTCATGTTTATTTTCAGCCTGCTACATAGGCACTGTCTTAATTTTATGCAACAGGCAAGCAACTTTCTTTCAAATCTTGAAATTGAAAGGACTGATAACTTCAAGGCCAATAATACCTTAATTTAAAAGTATCAATATTTTCACATATCCTGACAATTTCTGAAACAGGAGAGGGGATGTTGCTATATTAACAAGGCATATATACGGCTTATGATAGACAAGTATGACCTCAGCCAAGACGCCCCTACCACCCCTACACCCTATTGCATAGTCTTAATAGTGGCAAAGAGCTAAAAGAAAACAAAGCAGATTTGCCAATATCACTAACCATTTTAGAATTCCTTTTAAGAAGTTCTGATAGAAGGAAGGCATCCCTGAAGGTCACTAGCATATTAAGTATGAAGAATAGCTTACTCTCTTTACTGTAATCAAATCTAATCTTGTCAGCTAAATCAGAGAGGAAGTGATCAGTTTAGAATACATCAAAAGATCTGAGTAGATTGAAAACGAAATCAAAATTCGTTTTGGTATCTGAGATGGTTAAAATGACATTCTAATTGCTCACAAATCAAACATCACAAAGCTTAGTGTGTAATTTTAATCATTGATGAGCTCCAGGTTAATTATCCTCATGGCATGCGTGCAAGCTTTCAAAACCCTCTGAAATAATCTGATAACCAGAAGCATGAAAACCTAATAATTTTCTAATTAGTCTACAAGCATTAATGTTTATCTTTACATTTACCAGTTCAGCACAATGTATACATACTGCAGGCAGCCAAGATGCCTAAAATATAATCCTTTGCTGAACTGAAAGAAAGGAAGGAGACAGAAGGAGTTCAGAGATTTGGAGTGAAAGCAAGGTGGTAAATAAAACTAAATTAATGAAACTAAACTAAGTCCCAGAACACAGTATGGTTTTCTCCTAATGATCAGATAAGTTGCTAGGCTCAATGCATACATCAGATATGTAAAAGATTTGTTTTACAGCTTGCTGGAGAAGTTTCTGAGTTATTTTTTATTATTATTTTAATTCCATTTTATCTTTACCTTTACAACAGTTCTCATCCTACCGATACACTTGCTAGAATTATTACACATATTCTAAATGCACCTCAAATGAATTATATGTAACATGCAGTTAACAATTTTGGCCTGATGCTAAATGGGTACTGCAATGTTTATCTCAGCCAATCTCTTAATATTACTTTAAAAAAGCCAGAAATTACTTTGAAAAAAATTAACATTATTGCTACATGAAAAAAAATATGAAAGCCACATTAAAAACATACATTACAAGTCAAAGCAAGATGGTCGGATATATTTTGTTACAATACTCCTATATAATTTTCCACAAAATTGCCCATCAATTTCTTATCAATAAGCTACACATTAAGCAGAAACTAAGTTAAATAAATAAGTCTTCTATACAATCAAACTTACATTTCATTCTAACACCAGCAATAACAAAACTATCTAAATTGATATTGCTAGTAATAGATTATGTAATTTCAAAATTTTTATTCTGTAGCTATTGACTACAATCATGGCAATGGTTAGTAGTATATCACGATAGAATCACTTTAGTTTACGCAGTTAAAGTTATTTAGATCAGTAAGTACAGTGACACTGAATATTATGCTAAGTGATTTCACTGCCATCAATGTCAGACCAGGTCTTTTTTTTATCAATGTGACCCATTTAAGAAATTTACGATAAAGTTTTATAAGTGCCAGTAAAAAGACCACAAAGAGACCACAAAGACAACTGTTTAACTTAAGCCATAGAATTCATTCCAAAATGACTGCATAACAAGTTCACTCACTATAAAAGTTGCTTCACCATTTAAGGTGATTTCTATTTAGTTTTCACCAATTTCTGTTCTCTACTGCCAAACATTCTAATTTTTAAAAGCACTAAAGTCCTCAAGAAATCTCAAAGAGAAAACCTAACATCATTTAACACTAAATTCAGAGCAATACATACCTGCTGGTCTGATTAAAATATGTGTACACAATTTTTGGTATTCTCAGTAATTCACAAGATCAGTGACTTTGATCATGTCATCCCCTTTTCAGCACTAATGGACAATATGCAGAAAAGAACTTTTATTACTCGCTCTGCCTTGCTTTCGTCTGCAGTCACTGCTGCCTAAACTCTGCTCTGCTAAATGACCAAACCCACCTACAAGGAGCCTGGCTAATGAAAGGGGGTGCATTCTGAACAATAGCAGAAATCCTTTGCAGAGTTCCCATTAGAACCCAAAATCAGGGAGGCCAGTTTTACCTCTGTTTTTGACTTGAGATTGTCCCAGACCCTTCTCTACGGTCCAGTGAGACAGTGTTTGTGAAATGATTAAAAAGAAAGTGATCTGATCAAGAGGACAGAATAATGGGAAAGGAATGCTAGGTTAGCCACTCTGCTAAGTGCTGGGAAAGAAGACCAATGGGCTCCCTTAGCCTATTGTTTTTATTCTCTTTTGCTCTTTAGCCATCTTCCTAACACTTTGAGTCTTTATCTCCTCCATTTTAAACAGGGTAAAAGTTGTCCACTTACAAGAGAATTTGGTAACAAGTTACAAGTCAAACAAAAAAATAGAAAATAAATAAAAATCCTTGAATTATATCAAGTTTCCAAAAGGTCATCACTGTCTCTGCTGTGGCCTTTTCCCCATTCCAAATCCTCTATCAATATGTCATAGTGAGTTAGGCAAAGACAAAAGAGAGGCACAGTGTGAAAACGGCACATATATCTAATCCTGACAAAGCAATGAATAGACCTTCACAAGTATAATTATACTTGTTTATTTGTTGCCACGTACAGAGAACTGATGAAAAAAATCCATCAAAGTGGTATTATGCAGACACCAAGAGCTTCTTTTCTTTGGTTGCTAAAGCCACATTGAGGCTTAAATTCCTTATTGTTAAATTCAGAAGAAAGAAAAAAAAAAGATTTTTGGCTGGACTTTTTTTTTTTTTTTTTGTATCAGTTGCTGACAGATCTTTTGTGTACAAGCCTGTAGTTCACACCACTACCTCATTTTTACCCATGTTGGAATTCATAATTACATACCATTGTACAGAAGCTTTTAAAAGGGTGTGGTTGCTAACCAAGAGAAGAAGTAGTGGCATTGCCCTTGTTTCACACAGTCTCCTTTTGATATATCAAAACACAGGTAGAGTGCCTGCGTGAAGCACCAGTTACGTCAGAATACATCTTGGATCTCAGCATTTTAAGTTGATGCCAGTGTTTTTAAGTTACCTTTCTCTGGAATCTGCTTATTTTAATGTATATTGAGTATTTCATAAAGGATTGCTTAATTTCTTCCTCATTGTAGTTTTAAAAAGGTTAGGGAGAAGGAAGTCAAATACAAGGATCTAAAAGGATTGAAAATATTAGGTAAAAGGTTTCAAACCCAACTATTAAGAAGCCATTATGTTCCAATAGACACTAAATCAAGTAACTTAACAAAAGCACATTTTTAGAGGTGGGACAGGGGGAGCCAAAAAAGCTTTTTTTTTTTCTAACAGGATAGAAATATATCAAAGTAAATGTAATCTGCATAGTTAATGTTTGTGAGCTTTACAATTTAAAACAGAAAAGCTGTAATTTTTCTTTGCTGGCAATCTGGAAACACTCTGGAGTTAATTACAGCTGATTCAGAGTGCACCACACAAACAAAGACCAGTGTATGTCCAGACAATTATACTGCATTAACCAGCTTAGAGCTTCCCGCTGATGTTTCAGGCCTCTTCTGTTACACCCTTCTACCTTCCCAGCACGAGAGAAAATGCTTCTGCAAGAAGGAATTAATGAAGAGAACTGCAAAAGAATGTGTGACGACCTCTCCTGACACGGCAAAAACTTTCCACCCATGTCACGACAAAGGGGAGAAGGTAATTAAGATTGAATAGAAGGATGTAACCAAATACAGTCGGCATTTAAAACAGGCACATTTTTAAAAAGGGAAAGTTTACAAAGACAAATAAGAGTGTGTGAGTCAACTAAGTCGTTTTCCGTTTTCCTCATTTTTTTTCATTAAAATCTAAATTAGCCCTTCAATGAAGATTTGTGTCCTTCTCTATAAATGGGACCCTTGTGATTGATGTGTAGTATTCCCCCTCCCGGTCTTTCTTTTTCTTTCTCTTCTTCTCTCTCCACCCTCACTTTCCCTCATTCTCTCTCCCATCACTAAATCTGCAGGGTCTTTATATGACAATTACATAGTATTAAATATATGTGTTCCAGAACTGTAAGGAAAGGCACACTTTGTCCACAAACTCAATACTCCTTAATTTGAATAATTGTGGGAAATAGGAATTTTACTCAATTTTCTTCACAACTGTAATCAAACTTCAGCTACCTTTCGTTAAAGAGGAATCAATAATCTCTCCTTAACCAAATTACACTATTACATGATTCATTTTACTTGTTTGCTTCAGGAAAATTTTATGATCAGTGTACAGAGTGGACCCAATATATTAGCTGTCTTTTGTAAACAAACTTGGAGACTTTTAACCAATCTAGTTGATTTCTAATTTTCTTGTGCATTCTAATTGTAACAGAATAGTTTGCATTGGTGTGAGCCAAGGATGTGAACTGTAATTACATTCAGTGCCTCTTTCTGATTCTTTCTTTGATACTGTTTTGCTAGTATTCTGGCTGACATTGGGGCTATGTAGTGATTGCTTCATTAAAGGGTAAGGATGTCCTAATCAGCTAAAGTATTACTAGAAAGCTGTTGTTTGCCAATACTGTGAGAAGATACTGCCTTTTTTTTCTTTCCTTAAAAAAGAAAAGGGTACTTCCAAAGGCCAGGAACCCAGCCTCCAGGCACACTTAGGTATTAATCATTTTCCCTTTGTCTCATCTATGCAAAATAGACTTAGAGTTAAATAACTAAAATGAGTTTTTTAATGTTTCCTCCCTAAATAAATATTAACCTATAAATCAGTCAGGTATTATGTTAAAATACATATAAACATAATCTCTCAAAATATAAAAAAGTTGTGTAAATTATACGTAATTTTATATGCATCTCAATAGCCGACAGAATCATTTTCCCTTCCCTTCTCCCTCAATCCCTACCACATTTTAAAGTTCAAGTAAATAACGATGCTAAATAGGAAGCTTTAAACTGGCAGCCTTTCGTTTTCCTTGGACAAGCATGGACTGCATCAATCATTTTGGAGAATTCACATATCATAGTTGCCATATTTTTCATATGTTTATATTTCACATCCTTAAAATGTAACTGCCTACTCCCTCTGGTCTACATACAATCTAAGGGGGGTTAGTGATAATACTTTAAATCATCACATATGAACATTTTAAAAATTACTCCAAATTAGTTTTATTAAATTATATATAACTATAAAATATTTGGCTTCAAAAAGAAATATACCAAGTTAGCAAAAACTATTACACAGACATACTTGTCTCACCTACAATGTAATGACAATATATTCTAATACAGATTTGTATCCTTCTTGGTCTCTTCATACATAAAATTAATAACTGAACTACTGACAGCTGAATATTTCAAAAGGAAAACAATTATATAATTATTTGCATTTCATGAGTCCCACCTATCTGATCACATAACCCATAGTATAGTAAGTGTAATAATGTGAGTGAATTTTTTATTTTAATAGTTATAAGCATAATTCTTTAAACCACTACCAAGTGTCTCTTCTACTATATTAATACAATACTTTTAGAGTCTACCAAATACAAGTCTCTTTTTACATCCCATGTAAATATTTTAAATCACTTTATATTTAAAACCACATTAGAACTAGCATAATAGAGAATGTTAAGTGGAATGCCAAGTTTTCTCTGGATGAAATATTGGCAAATTAATGTTAGATCACTAAGATTAGTTGGTTATTTTATTTCTGTTATGAAGAGCCTCTTGTTTGTAGTTTTTTCTATTTGGGATTTTTTTTGTTTGTTTTTTGTTTTTTTTTTTGTTGGCCTGAAAGTTAATTTAACTACTGCCCATCAGTGAAGTGAGCAATTCAGTAATTAACTTTTGTGTTTTAAATGTATGAACTTTAATTAGATTTCATTATAAACAAACAAATGTCAACCATAATTATAAGCTCCTTGGTTTACCCACATATTATCCCTTTTCAAACAAACTTGATGTCAGACAAATTAAAATCAAGCAGCCAGCAATTTTGAGTTGAATTTTACATGATCTGCTGGTAACCTGATTACTTTAACTTCAATATCATTACAGGAAAAGTATTTCAGGAAAAATAATTACAAGAATTCCAACAGGAGACAAGCTTAATTGTATTGATTCAAAAGATGCATGTTCAGAGGAACCATGTTGAAGGAATAATGTTATCTTAAATCTACAGTTTCTATTAAAATGAAATTGTCCAGCATGAAAGAAGCAATTTAAGATTAGTGTCTGCAGAACTAGAGATACTGAACTAACTAAGTAATTATTTAGGCCCAATTATCTTACACTTAAATTATCTTATACTTTAAGTAGCAAAATATCAGTGTGGAGCAACTATAAGCCATGAGGTTTGCAGGTTTATTTACTGACTGGTGTATCTATTAGGACCAAGAACAAGTGGAGCTGTCAGGACATAATGAAGGTAAATGATTAGTTAGCACCAAGCTTGAACTCTTCTTCAATGCAATAAGAGTTAATTAAAGTTTACCACCAAACATCAACCAAAGCGGGATGTTGATCAGGTTTCAGCATTAAGTGCAAACAGACAATAGTTGGCAGCAATTAGTGCAGCTATCAAATGACATGCAATGATAATTATACATTTAAAACAGCTAAAGAGCTGGGGGAAAAAAACTAATCAGCCTCTTTGACGACAAATACTCAAAGGGCAGGAAACAGGTATCGGATTATTTCACTTTAACACTGTAAATCAATAGAATTTAACAAGAAAAGGTTGTATGGGTAGATTATCTGAAAAAGAACAGTTAACTGGACCCAAAATGAAATAAATCTGCTGGTAGTGGTCTATCAAAGATAAGAACTTCAGTAGCTAAAGAAAATAAGTTACTTTTCAATTAAAGTTTCAGAATGAACTCTCTGTAAAGAAAGTTTAGCATCTAGGTGTAAATTCCACAAGGCAACAAGTATTTCACCAAAATCATTGTTATTTAAATTTATGTCTTAACTTCCAATAATCTACAACATTGTCAAAAATACTTTATGCCTGAATGTTATCTTTGTGTACTCAAGTATTATTTTCCTGAAAATGTTTTCAAGTGAAGTTAAGGTTGAAGTTCTAATGCAAATAAATTTAAAACAGAAGCCATAGATACATGTTTAGTGTACATTATGCAGGTCTTCCTTTGATGTCATTCAAACCTATAACTCCAATTTTGATATCAAGGAACCTGCATACAACCTATCCCTTAAAGTAACTTTAATAAATTACCTCATTCTTTTTCATAGTTTCTGGCCTGCAGCCTAGACAATGTCTCCAGAATTGTGCCCATCCTCATGACCCTACCTCCCTATTTTCCCAACTAACTCTGTTATGCTAAGGATTTATACACAGTGTTGGCTAATCCCAGTATTTCCCTGGAGCTAAATCTAAGCCATGGCCAACTCCCAGCACAAAAATGTCTCTCTCCAAAAGCCCTTTCGCCCCCTTCAGCACTCATACACTCATTGGTCATGACATTTTCTCTTGAGCCATGACAAATGAGCTGATGACTCTGATGTGATTGCATGGGAGAACGGCTTTATCTAAAGATATATCATTAACTCTCATCGCCATCTCCTAATATGGTTCTTCAGGGTGCACGTAATATGTTGTGAAAATTTGAGGAAGTTTTTTTGTGCATAAATTGATGCATCGTAAGTAGTAACAAACCAGCTTCATCAAAAGAAGAAAAGAGAAGCCAGAGTGGATGAGATGATTGCGGTAGGAAATGGGAGGGGGGAAAAAAAGACAAGCATTAACTAAATGTTGCTCTGGGGATTTAAGTAACTCTCCTCAACCTCTGCCCCAGTGAAAACCAGCCAGCTGACTGCTTCTTAAAGGTCTCTTCTCCTCAACACTGGTGGCTGGAACACAGCATAATTTGCGAAGTGACACAAATGAGGGTTCATAGATAAACAGAACTAATCAATCAGCAAGTCAGCACCTTTCTTTGTTTTTACTTGGACCAGTGCAGTACCTATTTTATTCTCCAGTCTAACCCTTAATTTTCTATGTTATTAAATCTCCCTAAATCCAGTCTCAAAACCAGGTCTATTTTGAGATCTTTGTATTTTTTAAGTAGAAAGAAGCAATATTTTCCCAACTATTATTAAATGTTAAACTCCTTAAGCTCTTTGAAAAGGGAAGCCATTCCATTACCATAAATACCAAAACCTTTAGGTTTATTTGGAACCCAAGTTCCAGTTACGAAGTTCTTGTTATGTACACTATGAAGTTTACAGAGTAGATACTTGTTATAACCGCTTGTCTCAATTCATCTGAGGACACAGCCAATCAGAGGCAACTCTAGCATAACAGATCTCTAGAAAGGAGGTCAGGCTTTGAGGTAAAGTGCTATTCACTCTTGGACCATGCAAGGAGCTCTTTATTCCTGTTCTTATTGGCATCAGTCCCCCTTCCTAGTGCAAGAACAAAGCCAAGTGCTCATGTGAGGTTTATGAATAAATCAGAGGTGAGCCACTTTAAGTGCTGCCCATGATTTCCTTGTTGACAGTGAGCACTTAAACAGGCTTCTGTGACCAGCAACTTCTGGCAAACTATAATGATTCCTAATCTGCACCCTGCTTCACTTCAAGAACTAAATGACCCACACCATTTTTCCTGCAAGTTTTCACATTTCAGACAATTTTTTTTGTCCTATCTTTAACAGCTTACCTTTACAATACCAGAGCAGTCAGCCTGTCCTTACAGTTATCATAGGAATTGTAACGATTAAAAAACTTCATGTGCAGGGAAAAATCCCACAAATCAAAAAATCTCCAGCATAACAAATTATTCTCACACTATAAATTTTTGGGATATGAGCTAAGTCAACCTAGCTGAAGAGGACACATGTACGTGCACACACGTCATCTCGTCACCTGCACTCAGTAATTACGCTGCCCAGGAGCTGCACTTTCCTTATTGGTTATACAATACTTATGTGCCTTTCACCTGCAGCAGCCTATGGTTCTAATATGAAACCCATTTAGACTGCACTGGAAGATAGTGATAGCTTTCTCTTTAAAATTTTCCAAGGTAAGTCCAGCTGTTTTAAGGAAGTATATTTCTTTTCAGTACCTAAATTTCAAGAAGAGAGAGACAGATTCAAGTAGCATAGTAAACTAAAGTTTTCTGTTTATGTTTTTAATTATCATTCATTTATTCATTCATTCCATAGATATTTACTGAGCACAGAGGACTTGCCAATAATATGTCTGTGGATACAGTGGTTAAGCAGATGTGGTTGCTGCCCTCATGGAGCCTGTAATTTATTTGAGGAAACCCTTAAACAAGCATCATAAAAAATGTTCAGATGCTGATTGTTTTCTTAGAATGAAGAATATCCTCATCCTGATCAACAGTTAAAAAATTCTTAGTGTTGGATGGCGCCTGTGGCTCAGTGGGTAGAGCACCAGCCCCATATGCTGAGGATGGCGTGTTTGAACCCAGCCCTGGCCAGCTAAAACAGCAGAGGCAACTGCATCAAAAAATAGTCAGGCATTGTGGCGGGTACCAGTAGTCCCAGCTACTCCGGAGGCTGAGGCGAGAGAATTGCTTAAGCCCAAGAGTTGGAGGTTGCTGTGAGCTGTGATGCCAGAGTACCCTACTGAAGGTGACAGAGTGAAACTCTGTCTAAAAAAAAAATGCTTAGTTTCAAATGTATGTGTTTCAAGTGAACTGTCAAGTCCAGGACCTCTTATAAATGACCAGAACATAGGTCAGGCACACTTCTATTTTTAAAAAACACTTGTAGTTTAATTTCCCATCATAATATAAATTATAATTTTAAGTATGTATATTACATGTATTATGAGATTATTAAAAATAAAAAGATAACAAAAGACAGATTCTGTCAAAAATACATTTATTCCTAAATAGTCAAAAATATGTATTTATGTATTAATTAACTATTATTCTGAATTTTGTCATCTTTGAACAAGGATAGTCCTCCAATGAATAATGCATTATTATAAAAAGATAAAGGACTGTGATCTCCTCCAAAAGGTAAGCCAGGTGAAAACTTACATCTTAGATATAAAACATCCTAAGAAAATTTAAGGGCTCTATAACATTATTAGATTATTAATAGTTGGCTCTCTTACCTAGATTTGTATAAATTTTGGTCAACATAGTATCATGTAATAGTATCCATACTCCTTGCACAAAATATCAAAATATTAATACCCCAAGTATATAGAAATGTGTTTCTATTACATCTCATCTAGTATTGGAAAATCTTTCAATTCAAAGGCTTTCAACAAGACTGGGTTATGTTCAAGACTGAAATAAGCACTATGCTCTTTCTATTATTGTATTTAATGGAAAATCTGGAATATTATTCACCAAGGTCTGACTTATTTAAAAATTGGTTTTGTCCTCATTTGCTTCTTTAAAAAATGAAGACCCAGGCGGCACCTGTAGTTCAGTGAGTAGGGCGCTGGCCCCATATACCGAGGGTGGCATGTTCGAACCTGGCCCCGGTTCGAACTGCAACAAAAAAAATAGCCAGGTGTTGTGGTGGGCTCCTATGGTCCCAGCTACTCAGGAGGCTGAGGCAAGAGACTCACCTAGGCCCAGGAGCTGGAGGTTGCTGTCAGCTGTGACTCCAGGGCACTCTACTGAGGACGACAAAGTGAGACGGAGTCTCACTAAAATAAATAAAGAAAGAAAAAAAATAAAAAATGAAGACCTAGGAACACATTAACTATCTAGAAGCCCCTCAGAACCAAACCAACTTGTGATGATGGAATAGCAGGTAATGATGTGGAAGATGACCCACCTGTCAACCTAGATATTATCAAGGTACCTGTCAATGAGAAAATGTGAGAAGACAGATCCTACACCTTTTCCTCACCTCTTAGCCATATCCATTGCCTAATTCTTATATCCTCCCCTGGTGAAAGAAAGGGTCAATGCTACTCAAAGTATCTATGTAGATTTCCTTTATTAAATGCTCTTTAGTTAAGCATTACATTAAAACCTGCATTGAGAAAAAGAACAAAAAGAGAATATAGGTATTAGATATCAGGTTCTAACACATTTATTTTAATGTTCACTTTGGTCACATGTAATCTCTACAGCAACTCTGATATACAGATGAGACAACCGAAGCTCAGAAAGATTAAATAACTTGGATAAGGTCACTCATAATAGGGATTTAATCCAACTGCCTTATAGATCTTATCGATTCCTATTGAGCACTGGATTGCCAAAAGAAATAGATTTTCAAATATCTAAAATGGAAGATAAAATAAACAAAGTCACTAAAAAAGTGAAAAGAAACCAAAGTGAACAGGATCAATAAGAACGTGAAGCCTTATCACTCTTCCATGTGTGCTCTGCTGCCTCTAAAGCATCATACACTTGTCTTCATTTACTTTCCTTACACAGAATGGAAACCTTGTTCTTGTTCACACCATGTTCGTGATTATTAAAAATACATTTTAAGTCCCTGAGATCATCAGTATTTTTATGAATCATAGACTCTTCTTGGCCACTTACAGCACCTTAGAGTCTAACCGTCCTACTTAATGCAAACATATGATTAATGGGCCAGCAGTAAGAAGCCAACCAGATTCTACTTGGCTGCTTGCACTAGCAGGGAACTCACTCTCTCAGATGTACTATTATTGTATTATCATTGCACATTTTCCTTCTCTTCTCTTTACTATTTCCACCACCTTCACATTCATTCACGCAACAAACCATTTTCCTAATAGGCAATACAGTTGAGGTACCAAAGTCCTACAGTTAGAAAATCTTAACATTCTCTTACTTTGCTGATGAACTTACTGATAAGTTCTGAATTCAGTATCCCATGGTTTAAAATGATCTAGTTAAACTAAATGACGGTAAGGCAGCTCCCAGGCACTAGCATTTTGATAGTTTCTAATACGTGCCTACTCCCATACCTACTCTTTTCTGCTGAGATTGTATTAGCCTATTTTTAGGAAGCAAAACAGATTTAGTCTACAGAGGGAAAATTTCACAGGCTACAACAAATGAATGCATCTAAAGACGAAAGAGAGGCACTAACATGGGAGAGGTCAGAAGTAGATGTGTGTGTCTGCATACACACTCCTAGTAAACATGAATGTGAAGGAGGATGAAGCACAGTTGTAGCTACCAAACCAATAGAGATGGTTCATTCTCATTCTCCATTAGTGACCTCAGGAATTCACGTATTCATATTGACTGCCTTATTCATAAATGTATGTTTTTTTAAAAGTACTAAGAACTATATTTGGGAACATCCATGTTAGTAAAGTATTTCAGGCTAAGTGAAGGTACTTTGAGAAATATAGTAACAATGACTGGGCTTCATCAACTTGTTCTTCCATGCAAATTTTAAGATTTTCCAAAACCTTCCCTTTTATAAAGAATTGTGCTTTGTTTTTAACAAGACAAACAGGTGGCTCCTATGTTTCTGTATTTTAACACTACTAAAGCTATAGGTTTCTTCTTTACAATGAAGGAAAAGAATTTTGTGGACAGAGATAAAATGCATATTTTAGCTCAAAAGTCAATTTTTCCTGATTAAAATGATTTAGATCTGAGTAAATATTTGCATAATGCTTTCTGTTTTTATAGCTAGAACACACTCCATCCTATAAAGTTTGTCGTTAGAGGTACATGCTATAATACCTACCATTCAGGAACTATATCATCTGTCATATCTTTAGGAAAGGCCAACATTAGAAATGATCTATAATCTGAATACATGATGCTGATGTGTGAGCCCCCGACCTAGATGACCAAAATACCTACTCACAACTTGTCTTAAACCATCAGGGCATAATCAAGTCAGTCTCCCCACATTCTTAAACTTTATTTGTTTGTTTCTTCAAATCTCTGGAATGTTAAAGTGGCCAATTACATTAGAGGGAAACTGTTCATTAAATATGACTTTAGTATGAACACCATTTTTTATCTTGAGCGCATATATTCAAAAAAATGCCTCAAAGTGGCAAAGACTTTACTTCATTCACAAGTCTTTAAAAGAGTAGCAGAGTAGAGAATAGTCATTCCTGGGCTGAGGATTGTATGTCAAACGCGAAACCATATCAAACTTTCAAGGCAACTTGTGAACCTCTGAAACTAGGGAATTAACAGAACATCAAATCCAGCAAGATCACAAGGGGCACAATCCTTATGCAAGAAAGTAATGCCATTGAGCCCTCATTAAAAGCCCATTTCATCCTTTGCCATCAAAGACTGCGAGTGCACTAAGATCTTGGTTATATCATCAAGGATAACTAAAACAAGTGCCAAGAGAAATTATGCACTTTTAGTTCTCACATGTGTCCATCTGTTCACATATAAACATATATTCTGCTTTCTGTCTGATTCCTAAAATCTTGATATCAGAATACCCTGGGCTTTTGCCCATTTCTTAAGAATGCAGACATCACATAAGCTACTATTAACCCATGTGTGATCCACTTCCATGGTGGCTGGAAAACTGCCAGTTGCAACACATGGTGCCTGGTTAACAAAGTCTTAAAATATAAATGAATTTATTTTTTAAATTAACACATTTTCTTATGGAAATACCTTAATAAGCCCTTCTGCATGTAAAAGAATAGCCTCCATGTGGATTTTTTTTGTTCTTTTAAGACTTTTTTCAAGCCTATCATAAAGTCAACCATAAAAGTATTTGAAACAATCCAGAATTTCTTGACAAATTTTAAAAAGGACTCTAGTAAAGAATTTTGGTAACTATATAACAAAGATCAAACAGTTTTCCTTTACAATATGCTATACTCAAGAGGCAACCCTTACACTCTAATTTATGTGAAAACACTTCTGATTTACCAAGTTTCCATCTAACCATCTTAATAGTACCTCAGCAACAGAACTTCTAAAGTGATGATGCAAATGGACCCTCTACAGTCTAACAACAAACAAGTCAGATTACTATGTGGAGCAGGCTTTTAGCCCTGCTGCAGGGCAACTGTCAGCAGGTCATCTGCAGCAACCTGAAACTAGAAAGAATTTATTTAAAATGTACACATATAAATAATTATCTGCACTGCATTTAATTTGCCAATATACAAAAGAACCGATTCCCACTTTTGAAAGAGTCAACACTCATGGTATTTTAACTGCCCTAATTGTGATCGAAGAAATATCATTAAGAGCCCTGATCACACTGTCAAATGATAACCAGTTACAGCCCTAACTAGTGACAAGAGAAAACCCTCCTGTAAAAGTTTCCAATGAACATCTACTACTTAGACATTTTTAAAAGACTTATCTTTAAATGAAACATGCAAAACACTTAGAAAGCAACATGAAGATGGCATTCAGAATTTTATGAATTAAATGCTAAGAAAATAATTCTGGATCCACTTTTACTATTCCTTCCCAGCTACAAAAGCTGATAGGCCACTTAAATCACTTAACATTGCCAACAATCAGAATACACAACTCTTTCTCGAGTAATGTGTTCCACCAATTGAGACAGCTATTTATAATTGACTGGAGGAAACACACACACACACTATATATTCCATCATTAACTGAATTAAATATCCATGCCATACTTTTGGCTTCTTACAAAATAACTATTTCTGCCAAAAAAGTCCTGGGAATTCTTGATACCCATTAGTCAATATTTGGCTACCCTGACATGTTTCTGAAAACTCTTCTACATACAAACCTCTGTTGATCATGCTCTACCTGCACTACTGTCATACACATTACTTGCCAGTGATGATGAAAACTCTGGCATCTTATAAAGTTTCTGAAATCTGAGCCCCTGCTTGTTTTCTCAAGTCTTGGACAAACATAACTTTAGAGAGAGCAGAGCATAGACAGAAAGAAAGAGAAGCAGCATTTTCATCTTCCTTTCATCTTAGTCATTCAGTCAGCCATTCAGTGCCCTATTCAACAGAACTTTCATTATGCAAAAAAATGCTAATCCTTTTCCGATGCTTTCACACTTGTATAAACCCCCATTCCTTCAACTGAAAAGCAATTATATCAGTTTACCTTTCTGTCAAAAACAGGATTAATATTCCAATAACAGAATCTCTTTTCTTTTCCTATCTTTTTGCTTTAGGAAACTAGAGATTATTAGTAGAGGCATTCTTAGAACAAGAATACATTATTTTAAATATGATTATGTTAACCAATGGGTAGAAAAGGGTGAATAAGAATAAGAAGAAAAAGTCCTTCAGTTCCTGCAGAAACTCTTTTCTCTGACAGAACTGACCTTCCCTTTACAGATGCCCAAAGAGAAAGAGACTTACTCTGGTCTATTAATCAGAAACAAATTATGAAAGAATGTAGCTGGACTGGTTGACACTATCCCGTCTTGGGAGACTCAGTAACAGCCTAGTAACAATGTCCTCTTCATGGGTAATGAACAGCCATGACAAATGGGGCAGAGAAACTATTTATTTGCATATGCAAATTTTCACACAAGGGAAACATGTACAAACAAGTGTCATTGTAAGGTGGATTAGGCAAACAACCTGTCTTTTTAGGACATTCTGCAGCCCAGAACATTAGTCAGCACAATTAAGCCAGTCTCCATGGAGACTAATGAAATTTCACCATGGTATGAGTTAAATTAGATAGCTAGTTATGTGTTTCCACAATCCAACTTGAAATCCATTATTGTTTCAGAACAATACAGCAATTGTGCCTAGCTGATCTTTGCCAGCTCAATAAGCTCCTAAGTTGACAATTTGCATATGTTAATATAATTAAGCACTAATTACATGAAACTTGTACATAGTCACATGCACTTTCCCTGGGCGCTTCTCAGTTTGAACCTTGGCCAAGTCTTTAACCCTTAGAATGGTCTTGGGGGGGGGAGACAACCCTCTGCCTGTGGGTATAGCCCAGTAGGCAGACACAGAAAGTCTCCTCATTTATAAACACAAAGCTTAACCTGGCTTCTCATATTTCCAGCAACAATGACAGAAAATATTTTGTAGTAGTGCTAGAGACCAGGATTAAAGAAAACGAAGAGGGAGGATGAATTAGTCTTTAAAGACTCATGAGGAGTATCTTTTCAAGGGAAAGCAGTAACATTCATTTCGAGAAAATGTTAAGAAAACTCTATTCTCATTGACACTGTCGAACTTTAGCAGATGAAAATGGTTTGACAACAGCAAAAATTGCAAGTTGGAGAGGGAAAAGGAGTCAGCAGCATCTAATGAGCTTTACATAAATATATGCAGAGGCAATTAAGCAATGTTAATTACTATGACAGCAGTTAATTGAATATAATTAGATATTTTAAGCCACTGAATAAAGCATAGTTAAGATTAATTTTATTGAGATTAATTGTAAATAAGGATAGATTAACTCCATGTTTTGACAGGCATAAAAACTAGTTCTGCAAATTAAGCAGGAGCATGGCCACCAGTCCAAAAATCATATATTATTTTAATGTCACACCTCAGAATCATCTCTTCAATAAATATGACTTTTCAAACCCAAATAGACAGGAATCTTGAAGAAAAACAAACAGCTTGCAGAGATTAAAGAGCCTTTTGTCCTTTTTCATGTGCATTTCTTTTAACAGACTAAATTAAGCGAGTCTGGTGTACGTTTTTTAGGAAGGAACATTTCACACTGAATGGAAAAAATGTTCTATCACATATGAAATTCGTGCAGCTGTGCGGAACTTGGTCCAGATGGTTTACGACTATAAAACACTACCAAATGATAAACAGTAGGCCTTCCCAAGATTATGTGATAAAGTCCCAATCTTTTATTTTGATCCCCCCATTTCTGCTTTGTATTAATTCCAATCAAGTCACATATTTTCTTTTATAATTGAGTTTCCCTCAGAGGGTATTAAGAAACATTGTACCTACTAAGTGCTAGAAACGAAATGTCAGAAAAATTGAAGGCCTCATTTAACAGATAACAGCTAAGTCATTCAGCCACAAAATGCAATAAGAGCTGTAACAACAATGTATGCAAATGACACCACTTGACTATTACTCTCACAAACAATGGTTTCTAAAAATACTTCTTAGGAAAATATTGGTAAATGGAAATCCTCTCCCCCTCAATCCTTTCACACAAGCTAATTCATGCATAATCTTTAAGAAAATTAACACAGTCCTCAAGAATGCTGAACAAATCACTAATAAGAAAGGAGCTTCAATTGATTTTGAAATAAATCAATAGGTGATTAACATAATATTTTTAAAGCAGGGGAATGTATATGTATATTACCTAAACATATATATTATATTTTCAATACCTTTTAGCTCTTAATCAAACAAGGGCTTTACACTATTGAGCCTAGTTCTACACAGCCTCACAACTTCTTTAGGATGCCTTTAGTCTTTTTAACAAAAATCCTAAAATGGTCTGTGAAACAAGACTACCACAAGTCATTCTACAGTGAAAGATTTTAAATCATCCAGCCTCTTCTAATAGACTTGAGACTTATTGAGGTAGAAACCATAAAAAATGAAGAAGGGAAATTTAATCCCTGAAATATTGATTTGCACATTAATATCATATAGGCAGAGGGCAATTTGGCTTCGTGGAAATGACACATTGTCGACCCTTGGTGAAGTCAGAGCCAATCTAACTGCTGAACATGTCTGAATCTCAAGAGTTATTAAGGGCTTCCCTTCTTGCCTTTATGACTTTTCTTCAGCCTACCAATGCAATCTTAAATGTATTATCTTTAAGAAATAATTGTAAAACCTCAGGGGTTTTCCAGTTAATGGAAGGGAGGCCAAACCACATCAGATTCTGAAATGCAACATTAAACCCTTGCAATCAACAAAACCACCTCAATTCTCATCCATCCAGTGCTGGATCTAATATTGTTATTAGAGATAATCAAATTTCATTGTGTAAATTTAGGCTCATGGTCAGAATGGAAGCAGTAAATTCTGCAATATTAAACAGTGATTTCCTCAGCTTCTTTTATGTTTTCCTTTGCTGGTACAGCATCTTTTAAAATAATCCAACTAGCTCAAAATTAATGAACAGATTTGGGCTCATCTGCTAAAATCTGTGAAAGATTACAAAAGAGCTGAACATGTTTGCCTCATTTTTAACTTTAAGTGGCAACTTTCACTTCACAGATCCAGAGCCCACTATCCCTGTCTAACCCCACAGTTGGTGCTATTGCTTTAACTTACACAGCTGGTTTACCTGACCTTTCTTTGTTCCTTGGGTACATTTCACTTTTCAGATTTATGGTATCTCCCCCATATTTCATTGAACCCTATCTTCATTACCATAAACATGAAAACACTCGAATATGAGTTTACTTTTTTAAATCCAAAAGTAACCAGCTATTGAATAAATACTTTCCCCAGTGATTCTTTCCCTAGTTTATTCCATAAATGTTAAAACCATTTTAAAAAATAAGTATATAAACCTATGGTCCCCACACTGAAGCCAGGTGCAAGAGGTTAAAACAGCTGGCTAGCCATCTTTTATTTTTGTGTGCCTTCCTGCTGATTGAAATCACAAACCTTGAAAACTATCACATATTCCCTTAAGGATTTTTTTTCTTTTTTAAGATGAGGAAGGAAAAACGAAAAATCTTCATTCTCTCTAATATGCTCCTCAGTGGAGAAGAAATCCTCCTAAATACAGTCACAGAGGTAGTGAAATAATTCCGAACATCTCCTTTCTGTTTTATTTAAACCATCCTTTTAACAGTTTCTACGTACAATTGTTTTTATTCTTCAGTTAGAAAAGAGGAAAGAGAAAAGGAAAGAAAGAAAGAAAAAAAGAAAGAAAGTCTGAGCTTGCTCCGTCAGTTTTGCCAGTAAATATAAAGTAAAACAAGTGTTGATGGCACCGAGAGTGTTACCTACCCGGGCTGTGTTTTTGCATTGCTCTCAATGGAAGCGATCGATGCCCGTGTCACTGTCGCGTCCCAATCGCAGCCAAGTCTCAGCCTTAATCTAAGCAACACCCGAAAAGGCAGCGGCAGCCGCAGCCTCTCCCTCACTCTTCCATCCATCCACCCAACTAAAAATATAATACTACATATGAGCTTTAACCACTCCACGTTTATAGGGATCAAGCCACTGAAAATCCAGGAGAACACAATAAAAAAAAAAAAAAAAAAAAAACACCTCTGTCTCTTGTCTCTCTCTTCCTCTCCCTGTCTCTCTCTCTTCCTCTCTCCTCTCTCTGTCTCTCCTTTTGCCATCTACATGATCCTTGATTAAACATGGAACACAGTTAATAAAAAAGGGGGGGGGAAGGACTCAAGGAGAGGAAATGCAACTGTCAGAAATCGGGACGGCCAGATTTTCTGGTGAACCTGCCTCTGTCTGAGTCAGTGTCAATCCACCATCTTCTGCCAGTGAACTTGTCTTTGGGTTTTTGTTTGGTTGGGGGGGGGGCTGTTGTTGTGTGTGTGTGTGCTTTTTTTGGAAGGGGGGAGGGGGAAGGCAAGGTGGGGGCCGGAGGAGGGGGAGTAGGGAGAATGTGTGTGTCTGAGTGTGTGTTGAGTGTGAGTGTCTGTGTGTGTGTGTGTGTGTGCGGGGGGGGGGGTACATGTTTGCGATCTGAACCTTTGGTACCTACGAGGAGGGTGTCTCACCGAACGGTAGCTAAAACCTCACCAGAACCGCGCGGAAGTGAGGAGTCGCGGCCAAAGGCGCCGGCCGAAGCCTCCTCTCCGGGCCGGACCCCAGCCCGAAGGTCCAAAGGAGCCCCCCGTCCGGATCACAGGTAACAAAAGAAATACAAACCAGTGCACCGTCTTCTAGGGGAAGGGGGACAGATGGGGAACCTCTGTAACTTGAGCATCGGCAGAGAAACTTTATACAATTCCATGAGAAATTTCATTTTATTTTATTTTTCTAGCAGAAAACAGCAGTGAGGCGGGGGGCGGGGGGGATGGCGTAGAAGTAGAAAGACGGCGAGACCCGGCGCCTTTCAGCTCCTTTCCCCGGAGCTGCTCCGGCCGGAAGGCTCACTTGATGCCAGGAGAAGCGAAGGAGGTGAAGTTCATTTGTAGACACGGAACCCTTTTGGGGGGGCCGGAGAATGAACCAGTTCTCACGGACAGCCACAGCCCCTCAGTACTCAGACACACAAATGCACATGCACACGCGTGCGCGCGCGCGCACACATGCACACACAGAGCCCTTGCCCTTTGCCAAAAAGAAAGGGAAAGATTCTTGACCCCCAGCCGCAGGCGTCTATCCTCCGGTCCAACGCACCCGGAGCAGCCTGCCGCTGCCTCCCGGCTCCCTGGCCCGCAGGCCGGGCGATCCCGCCTCCTAACGGACCTGCCTTGCGTTCGCCCGAGCCCTCGGCCAGGCCCGCCGCCGCTGCTCCGGCGGGGGGTGTCTACCTGCTGCCCCAGCCCCGGCGCTCGTCCCGGCCTTTGAAACCCCCTCCCCAGGAAGCACGAACCCCCGGGCCTCCGCCAGCCCGACGCACTAAGCGCCCCTCGGAGAACTTGAGAAGGGAAAAGGGGGTGGGTGGTAAAAGAAGGAGGAAAAAGGAGGCTGATTGAGGGAGGGGGAGGGTAAAGCTGGGAAAGAGCAGGGAGAGAGAGGCTCAAAGCTCCACCGACCGAAGTCCAAACTTTCGGAGGATGGGCGCGGAGGAAGAGTCATCCGGAACAGGGTATAGGGGCGCAGGGCGAGCGGGGACCCCTGGCAGTGCCCGCACCTCTGCGGAGCTGACAGCTTTCCCCCAGCCACGAGAATGCCCCAGGCGCACGATGAAGGCAGAGCCCGAAAAGACAGGAAAAAGGAGAGGAAACTGCCCGGCCAAATGTGGATGATCCGCCACTTAATGCAAAAGTTAAATCCCGAAAAACGGAGCCCCCTAAAGAAAGTGGAAAATCGGGTCCCTTAGTGTCCCCTCCCTCCCTCAGCGCAGAAAATCCTTGAGCCAAAGAAGGGGGAAAGAGCCAGGAAAGGGGGGCAGAGCGGAAGAGATGGTCGGGATGAGGGGATGTGTGCGGGAGCGAGCCAGAGAGCCAGGGGCAGAGAGAGAGGCGGAGAGGGAGAGGGAGAGAGAGGGAGCGAAATATCAAAGATTGTGCAAGATCAGGCTGGAAAGATAATCGATACTCGACCTAAATTTAACACAAACTACTCAATAAAAGTTAAAGAAAAAACTTACTTTCCATTTCCCCTGCAGTTCCTACTCGATCTTCGCCTCTTTTTTGTTTTGCTTTTATTTTACTTACAGCTGATCACATCCAAGTAAAACGAGAGGGTTCATTAAAAAAATAAAAAAAAATAAAAAAATAATCCTCGAACTTTATTGGGTGAAAATAAAAACGCTGGAGCAGAAAGTGGGGGGCATGGAGCGGTCCTCGGGGGTCCGGGAGGAGTTAAAGCATGTGCCGACCGCGGTCTCGCTGTTTGGTTGTGAAGGGGTTGGGAAAAGGAGGAAAGGAAATGAAAATCCGATATGTCTTTATTCTGCTAATTATTATCGTTTTAGCCCTGTTTAAAAAAATGGCTGATTAAGTTGAGTGCGCATGTCTTTGTGTGTCTATTCCCGATATGCACTCTGGGAATGAGAGAGGAGAGCGAGGGAGAGGGAGAGGGAGAGGGGGAGAGAGAGGTGTAATTAGTGAGGTGATCAACATTCCCCAGACTGCAAATGACGCGCAGCCCGGACTCGGAGCAACCCGGGAGCCTCGCCGCTTCCAAGGCTCTGAGCGCTGCGGCTGGAGCCCTGGACGCTGCAACCGCGGAGAGCACACCGGATGGGGAGCTCCGGGGCTCGCACCCCACGCGCGCGGCTCCCAAACTTCATTAGACACACACTCACACACACACACACACAACAAGGAGAAGAAAATAAAACACACATACCGTCAAAGCTATGTCCTTTAACCATTTGAGATTTTTGTTCTATTTTAATAAGGCAAAGAGATTTGTTTACGAAGGGGCTTTAAGCAGAAATATGAATTAGGGTAATGAAGAGCTTTTCTCTGACTAGTTTATTCTGCTAAGCACTTTAATGGCGAAATGCGGGGACCAGTGCAAATATGCAGATGTATGTAAATAAAGAGTGCCTGGGTGTGTGCAAACACCGCTAAGCCCAACCTATTTCAAAAGAGGAATTGCACTCTGGATCCGCAGGCACTCTCTTTAAACCCGAATCTTTCTCTTGCATACGCAGGAGAGAAAAACCCAGGACGCGGGAGATGGAAGGGGTTAGTTTAGGCAAAGTAAACTTCAAAATGTAATAAGTGATGGTTGCAAGAGTGATATTGGGGGTTCAGTTCTAGACTTTATGTAATGGTCTTTAATATTTTATCAAAATGGCATAAGTTCAGTATAACAACTTTAAGAAGAGTTAGGAAAAAATCCTTTCATCTGTCAAGCCTATTGAGTTCTTTTTTTTTTTCTTGAAGCACATTATAATGAATTTTAAAATCCCACTACAGATCTCATTAGAATGAAATATACTTAGTATTTTCTGGTGCAAAATTTAAGGTGGCTAATTCTCATCTGAAAATCTAATTATCTCTTTCCAATATCACAGATGTGAATATGAGTGACACTTTCATTAAAAGATAATTAACTAAAACTAGGAATAGACATACTTTTAAATACCCCCTACTGAATATGGAATATATATATATATATATATATATATATATATATATACACACAAATCCATTGCTACTCAGCATATTGATACACTAGACCACAGGTCTCAAGTAGACACCCTGTATGTAATATTTCAAAAATAGGAATTCTAGAGAGAAAGTGAGAATAACAAATCAACTGAGCTAAAAACAGGAAATACTTGCAATGTCCAGTTTCCTGGACAGGTGAGGCGTCAGCTGCTTTTGGCTTGACAGGCCTTTGAAGTTCTGGATAGTCAGGATCTGCTTCAAAATCTTGTCTTAGGCCTTAAGCACCAAATCTACCAAATACCAATAGAAACATTTATTACACAAGCACTCAGAACCACAGAAGCTGCAAATGTGCATTTTTCTGGGCCTAAAACATTGTGTTATCAGGGAACGTTTGGAAAATCCTAGGACTGATGCAAATGGATTAAAGACCAAACCAAACACCTGGGAGGATAAAAGCATAGTCCTCAAAAGAGCAGACCTAGGCCCAGATCAGGAAAGCTGGTTGCCTTCAGCAGCAGCAGCTGGCTAAGGTTATAATGAAAGTCCAGAGTCTTGGAGTGAAGGAAAAAAAAAAAAAAAAAAAACCCTAGATATGGTCTTTATTAAGAGAAAAAAGCAAATCACCACCTTAGGAATCTGGAGTCAGTGCATGTACTAGAGTTTTAGAAACCAGTACTACTAAACGTTAACAGAAAGAAAATTATGTCTCCAAAGACTTCATTCCATTTCAAACTTCTTTGAGAAGAAATCTGCTCAAAATGGATGGTTTTCTAAAATTTTAAAGTTAACTTTGTTTACAGCCCCTCCTTTACACAGCAACTGTATTACCAATTTGCTGGCGGTATCTGGTTGCACCTCAGTGGGGTTTATCTTTGTGCCTTAAAAAACACACAAGGACACAGGGGTAAAATTTAAATTCCCTGCAACTTGTAAGTAAAAAAAAGGTGTTTATGTAGCGTTACTGTTTACTGAAAAACACCCCAGAGAACAAAAATTCTGGCTTAAAAATCCCCCAAACTATTTGAGGTATATACAAAGGGAAGGTGAGTGGGTTTTTTTTTAAAGAGACTGAGGGGAAATGAAGGCAGGGAAACTTTCAGGTTCAAATCAGAAAAGATCAAGCCCTTTGCGGGAGAGGGCTCCATGTACAAGCTCACTGATGGAAAAACCATTTCCTGCGATTTCAGACGAGTAAATGCCTATGATGAAGGAAACACCTGAGAACAATAAGTCTGTTTCAGGCTCAGGTGAAGAAAGGGGTCTATTTCTGGCATGGAAGAATAGGGAAATGATGATCATTTCATTTTCAAGTTCTTTATTTCTTTTGCCCTTTTCTCCCTGAAACATCATCAATAACATTAATGTCATTAATGTCAGACCAGCAAACATCAAATCAGGAAAATCATTTAAAAATGTGGTGGTTATTTCTCCTCTATGATACCCTCCCCCCATCTTTTCTGGGAAAACACAGCTGTCTGTGTGTGGGTCTGTCGGTCTGTCTGTCTGTTTCAGGCTGGGGTGGGGGGGCGCGGTTATAGAATACTAAGAAAACAAAAGAGGATTTGTGGAGGGGGTGCTCACTTTTGCAATTCCTTCTGTTAGCGAGTATTCCCCCTTAAACGCTCGCGCACGCGTGTGTGTGTGTGTGTGTGTGTGAGTGAGTGTGTGTGTGTTGCTTTCAATCATCTCTCGTTTTGTTTCACCTCGTTCCAAAGAAGAGAGGCTGGGAATGAGGGTCGGGGGTTAATAGGCTGAGGGGAAGGGGCAGAGAGGGACTAGCGCAGAGTCAAGAGTTCCCTCCAGGGCTTGGCCTCGGAGCGCGTCAGCGCGGGGAGAACTGCGGGGCAGGAGCCTCGGCCGGACTGTGCGGGGTGGGCCCGGAGTCGCGGAACGCGGCGCCGCGGGCAGGGGCGCGGCGAGGAGGGCGAGCCCGAGCCCAGCCCGCAGGTCGCTCCGGGGCGCGGGCGTGATCCGAGCGGTTCGACCTGGCTGCGCTGCGGCCCCCGGCTCCCTCCTCTCGGCCCCCAAAGCTGGGAAACCCAGCTGCTCCCCTCAGGTCTCTGCGGACCCCTTGCCATCCACCTTTGACCTTGTCTTCCACCTCCCCACCCCGCCCCCATTCCGCTGTCCCTAAACTCTGCGCGAACCCGCCACCGCCCTCAAGGGACGTTGGCTACTTTTTATTTCGAAGTAAAATGAGCGGAGGTTTCCCTGCCGCTCTTAGAACTTTGCCTAGCCCCTTTCCTACACTTTTCAGGGCTATCCCAGCCCAGCCAAGTCACTCCAGAGCCCTGGGACCCCGAAACTGAGCGCCCAGTTGGGGGAGAACCACAAAAGGCTACCAGTTAAGTGTTGAGTGTTGAAGGCAAGGAGTAATTAACATTGAGACAAAGGTGCTTTCCACTTCTGGACTTTTTCCTCGGTGTATTTTATTTTACATACCTACTCCCAGGACAGACACTCTTTCCAATCGTTTTAAAGAGTATTAGCTGTTCTCCCATTCCCTGCTCTACCTTCACCAGTTCTCCCATAAATAACCCACTTCCCTCTCCCTCATGTTCCCCCAGCTCAAGACCACCTCCAGCCCTCGGAAAAGGATTCCCAGGCTTTTGACCGCGTTTCCGGGTCCATAGATGAGCTCAGTTTGAAAAGAGGTATTACAGGATTTCAACATTAGGAACCCTTTATACCACCACAGACACTCTCAGATCCTCAGCCCCCTCCTCCTTTCTTCTTTTTGTTGGGTCTTCTCCACCCGGAGGCTATGTAACAAAGGCAGTGTGTTAACTAACATTTTGTTTAACTCAGCAACTCCTTTCCAAAATACACTTAAACCTGATACCAATGTCAAGTTGTGAGCCTGTGGGTAGTGGTGGTGAAAGGGTGTGTGTGTGGGGGTGGTAGGTGTGTAAGGGAGATATAAAGTTGACGGTAAATGGAAGGTACAGGGCTTGTTTGGGAAAGTGTCACAAACACAATTTTGCAGTGAATAATTCAAGAAATCTCGGGTGTGTGTGTGCAGGTCTGTGTCTGTGTGTGTAGTTGGGGAGCCAAATATCACTACTGTGAAACAAAGTATATTTTCTTGAAAACTAACAAAAGGGGGCGATTTAAAAAATGATGTAACATTGAGAATGGACATTCTTTGATGGTGACAGTGAGCTAGAGGAAATGAAATACAAAAGGAAAAGGCATTTTGAGTGTGGACGCGTGAGTATAGTATTTGTGGGCAGTTAAATCCTTCCCTGATTCCCTCCCCTCCTCCAACTGCTCTCTTATCTCCTTTATGGTCTTCTTTTTTAATCATAACAGTATCCCCATCCTGCTTCCAAGTCTATGTTTCTGTACTTCCATATCTATAAGCATTTCTGTCTTCCTGGACTAAAGTGCATTTTGGGCTTTGCCTTTGGAGTAAATTTGTTTCAGTTTTTTTTTTTTTTTTATTGGAGGTTCTCACCTTTTGGGGAAAGGAGCGATTATTATGGAAAACTAGACACAGGTTTAAAAAAAAAAGGAATGAGGAAGGAGGAAGAAGTTGTAGAGGGTTTAAGGAAGGAAGGATTAGGAGAGAAAGGAAGTGGAGGAAGGGAAAGAAAAGTCACACTCTCTGCCCTTTGAGAGGTCATAGCTCAGACAGTGCTGTGACCTCTTTTCCCTAAGGGCAACCCGCCTAGTGTTTATAAACAAAATCGGGCAGGACTCTCCCCAAACAATAGCAGTTCACTAACTTCACAGGCACTTCCACAGCTCTTATGCAAATTAATGAGGACTACACCACCCCCACTATGCATACACTTTCACACCACCCCAAACCAAGATTACAAGCACAACCTTACAACCTCCTGGAGATATTTCCAGTAAGAGTATCCAACAGAAATTTTACATTCTGTCTGGGGAAGAGCTCCAAAAGAGGATCCAAGTGGGCAAGGATAGACAGAGAGAGAGGGAGAAATAACTGATATCATTGAGCAGCAGATAAAAGTTGTTTTTTTTTTTTAACCTAAAGACATTTATATCTAGTCAATAAAATGTTATATAGACAAAATTCTAAACTCTGGCCAGAAAATAAAATTATTCTGAAATAGGACATTGCATGCATCCAAACATCTACGTTTCTAAGCAAACGTGCAGATATTTATAGTTGAAGAAAAGCCACCACTACTGTATGTAATGTCCCTAAATATTAAACACAACAGCACCATTAAATCCTACAGCAAACAAACAGCCCATCTGATCTAAGTTACAAAATGTATAATTAAATCCATCTTTAATTACAAAAGGCAGAAACTAAATGAATCAAAGATTTTTAAACAAAACATTGTTTGCCAAAGTACAGAAATGATAGCTTTACATTAAATTATAACCAAAATTTCATTTCAGGAATAAATTATGAGATAGGGGGAAAAAAGGTGAAAGCACACAAAAAAAAATACACTAAATGATTTTCAACTTTTGCTTTAAAAAGATTATCAGTAAAATTCTAAGAGATAAAGGTTAAAGAAAATATACCTCAGAGCAAAAAGATCATCTCCTTTTCTTCTTTGTCTATCAGTCCCCTGTTAAAGCATATGGAAAATGTTTTCAAAATGCCCAGATTTGGCACATTGTCATTGCAAAGAGAGGAGCGCAGTGATGCTGTTAGAGAAAATGGGAAATAAATTCAGGATTGGGTGCTGCCTCCTTCAATGCGGATTTATCTAAGTTTAATTTAATATTCCGCAATCACTGTATGATCGCATATAATTCACCAAGATTTTTAAGGACTTTATTTAAATACCTTGAGCAATAAGAGAATGAAATTCAAACCATTTCGGCCATTGCTTATCTTTTTTGCTTTTTTTCCTGTTAGGAGAACTTTAAGTGGCAACTTCTAATAATAAAAGGGAAAACGATGAAGGCTTTTTTTTTTAAAGGGAGAATGTTAAAGGAAAGCATTAGCTTTATTAAAATCATTCTGAACATAAAATCAAAAAGCACAAAATGGTTGTTTGTAAAACACTAAACCTTTAATCGATTTTATTGGCATTCCGATCGATTAGATAAACGGAAATCTATAGTAAACATCAAAGCATTTAAAACATTTTCTCTATCTCATTTATAAACAAAACTTTTCTTTTCAGCAGAAAAAAATGATTATCAAACGACTAACAGGAAATTCTTCAGATATCAAATTACGATAATAAAATTATTTCCACATGGAAAGGGATAATGACAATGATGATAGTAATTACAATAATGAATAATTCAACAACCCTTTGACATGTATGGGAGAACCTGGAGCAGAAATGGCGTTGGAAGGGGGGGCTACCTTAAAATAAATACTTTCTTTATTTTTAAAGGCATATTTCAAGAGACAACTCCAGGGGAGTAGTTTAGGTATGCCTGCCGGACCAGTGTTAATTTCCCTGCAGACGTAAACGTGTCAATTTTTTTTTGGCAGGGCTTCCCTTCTAAATTTAGTTACTTCTCATAAGCAAAATTAATATGCAAATAAGGGTGAACCACATCAGGTTCACAAACTTGTGTCTGGACCTGGCTTCTACTTATTCTAAAAGGTGATTCCCAAATTATAGAGAGGGGTGAGGACTAGTCTCCCCAAACCCGAAGTGAAGGCAAACGATTTATTTGGAGATGTGAAAAATGCTGTCTGGAGAAATGCAGCAATCAGAGCTTATGGCATTCTAGCTGCGGCAAGAGGAAGTGTTGCTGTAACGGGTATTATGTTTATTTGTTAAAGAAAATCAATGAAAGTGGCTGTAAAGTAGTTAGTGAGGCGTGTGTTTGGGACTCGCAGGGAATCGTGATTCCAGCAGACTAGCCGAGCAGCTCTTCTCATTGCCAGAAACGTCCCTGCGGCGCCCCGAGCCAGGGCGCCGGCTGCGCGGCACCTGGTCTCCAGCTCGCACGTCCTGCCCCGCGGTGCTCTGGTCGACCGCTTGTCTCCACGGTCTCCTGCCCTGTCTCTTTACCCTGCGTCCTGGCAGTGGCTCCAGGATCCTGGCTTCTTCCAGTTGACTGTGGTTGCCTTCCATGTCCTGCCTCAGCAGCACACACCTTTTTCCTCTTTTTCCGCTTACTGATTCTTGTCGTGTCCTCTTTTCTTTACGCTCCGAGCCTCGACTTCTGTTCTTTCCTTTCTCTCGGAATCTCATGCTTCTGAACCTCTAAATCCCTTGGGTGAATCGCTATTTCTCTCTTCCTCTGCCCCTCCCCCACTTCCCTCTCCTGCCATTTATTTAGCACCCGGGTCTTCTTACCCTCGCACTTCTATCCTCTCCTCCAGACATTCCAGAGAGTTCTCATCAGGCCAGAATGTACTCTTTCCCTCCTCCTCCTTCTCCCTTTGAGTTGGGGAGTAAGGGGGGATTTCGAGTTGAACTCTCAGGGGTTTTATTCTATTCTTTTAACAGCTTCACTTTCCCTTTTCTTCTTTGCATAACCTTCACCTACCTACTAATTTATAACAGAAGCGGTTTCTTTCCCTTTCATTTCCTAGTTTACAATTTCCGTCTGGGGTTGTGCTTTGCACCCCCTAGCTCCCCGCACCCCTCCCGCCCCGCGGCCGCGGTCCCGGGCAACTATTTTCATTTACTCAGTTGCCGTCTGATTGCGCTTTCTCTTCTCAGAGTAAGTTAGTTTCCGTGGTTGTGATTTGAAGTCCCCCTTAGAGCCCCTCTGTCACGTTACTCTGTCGCCCAAATAAAAGGTGGGGTGTGGGGAGAAATGTATCAACCACTTAGGTTCCTTTTAACACCTTTAGACTCTCAGTCCCACCATCCAGCCCCGTAAAATCTTGTGTGGATAATAACGAATTCTGGAAGATTTTTCTTCTCGGTGCGTGCTGATTGCTCATGAGTTATTCCTCAGTGGGTCTCACACCCCTCACTTGTATCTCCTGGTTTCCAGCGGTCACCATTTCAACCGTCCACCCCTTCTGTTCTTTCCCTCCCTGGCAGCCCCGAGCGCAATCTAAAGACCTGGTCCTCTTGCTTCTTGCTCCTGGCTGCTACAGCTGCCGCTGAAATTCGCTGTGGCCGCTGCCTCTTCCCGCTTTAATCCCAGACCTCCAGTCATTGGGCAGCTCCTCAGAGGCAAGAAGTCAACACCATGGCAACCCGACAAGCCTATCAAATCACCGGCTGGCGTGACAGCAACACTGCAGGCAGGAGTGGGCTTGGGAGCAAGAGCAGAGTGGCCACTGCGCTCAGGTACACAGTCCGGGAAAGGACCGCAGCTGCCTGTCTCCACGTTCAGGCTACACATATGTGCACCACCCAGTTCATACATGCACCTTACATGCTCTACTAGGTTCTGGAGGAGGAAGGGGTGGGGAGGGGTGCGCATAGAATTCCAATAGCTGTGAAAGAGAGTTTCAAACTAAAAGGGATCCAAGTCCTAGAAATAGTAAACTAAATGTGCCTGGTCCCTCAGCAGTGGAGGAAACCACGTTACAATAGGTTCAAAGCCAAATGTAAGGGGTTTGCACAAAGGTGTGTCCTTTGGTTGGTTGTTTTTCACCAGTTCTGTCATTTACTTGAACATTAATGCCACATTCTGTTCTGGAGTTCCAGAAGCATAAAGGAAGATGTTGCACGTTTAAAAAATCTTGTCTGCCAGTGTTGGATTGGCTCAGCTTTAATTTCAGCTGTGCTAATTGAATGCTTTGGAAATGACCTAATCTTTACCTGAAACTGTCTTTGCCTTATTCTTTCATAAAATGTGTATTGAGTGTAATGCGTGTTCTAGATCTTGATTCCACAAAGGGATGGATTGGAGGTTACAGGGAAATGGGTATGTTCTACTGGGGCCTACTTCGCCTTTGTATTTCCTCATTTTTCTTCAGAAACTCCAAATTAGGCAGTTGGAGAAAGAAGGAAATTTCACTAGTATTTCAGAACATTGTGTTAATTACCAAGGGGTAAATTTGAATCTCATTTTTCTTTTTTTTTTTTGATGTTATTAAAAGCAAACTATGTTTTTGAAAGATGTACAACATAATATTTCTTACTAACTTATAATTTCATTGTGAAACCTTTGACAAATATTGGTAGAAGAATACAGATTGCTGTCATTAACCATATGCTTCCTTTAGTCACTTATCTTGTCATGATTTTCAAATTTCGGAATGCAAGTTTGCTTGTTGAAGTTGTATGGGACAGAAAAAAATTTATTTAAAAATAAAATGAATGTGTCTTATTGAGGAAATTGTGTATGAATTCTAAAATCTACCCTTAAGTCCAATCCACATAAACACAAGTCATTAAACAAACAATTTTTATATTGATCTAACATATTTTATGAAGAGGCTTTCAGTGTGTAAGTATTTAAATTATTCTTGGCTTACATAAAATGCTAGAAAGGCTTCTAAAAGCAGCAATAGCAGTGTGAAGCAGAGTAGGATAGAGAGCCAATTTTCAAGGCTATAAAGAGAAATTCAACGAAATCTTGAACTTTATTTCTTTACTTTCTCTATATTTCATTGTTGCTGGATCCCAATATTAAAACAGTATAATTTCAAAATATAATTCATTATAGACCCAAATGGGGATGATAACTGACACTGGTGAAGCAGGTCATGATATACAAGAGAAAACTTTTGGGCATAATATGATTTTCCCTGCATCAGAACTCTAATAACATTCTGGGAACATTTTCTTATTCTACGTCACTGTGCAGAGTTGTTCAGTGACAAACCGCCTAGTACACAGAGCTGAAATTTGGGTATAGTTTAAGTGCTATTTCAGTGCCAAGTTATTGATATCCTTAAATATTTTTGACCAATTAACATTACATTTGACATGTGCTGAGTGCTTAGAGTGTACAATGTATGAAGAAACATAATGCTATAATTTTAAATTAAAATACATATGTTTAATCTGTTCTGTCCTAGAAGCAAACTTGTAAATTTAAAATGCTTTTAAAGAGAAGTTAAAAGAAGTGTTCAAAAATATTTCAGTACACTTTGGGTTTCTACAGAATGAATGAAGCCAAAGTAGGTGATATTTAAACTTTCATTATTTCACTTAATACTGCTTTCTTAGTTACTAGAAATCTTTAAATACTTTAGAATCTATAATACCATTTGTGTATGGGTGCATATTCAGTAGCATGCTAGTTAAGAAATTGCATAGATATTGTTATTCAGATACTCATCTATTTGTAATATTTCTAATTGTTAAAAAGTAAAATGAGATGAAGTTAATAAATTCATACTTTTTTAACAGATTCTTTGAATTTTTGTTATTAAGTTTTTCTTTATCATAAACTTGCCAATTTTGGATAATTGAAACTGGAAGCAATTTTTGTATTTGTAATACAGATATTTATTTTTAAATTATAAATCAATTTTACTTGATTTCCCTTTAAAAATACCCTCATAGACATATATTATATGACTATTTGTTTAAGTATAGATTCATGTACATGCCACACACATGTTGCCAGTTAACACATTCAAATTTTTCCATTTAAAGCTATTTTCTGTCCTTCTGTATGGATGCTGTTGGAAGGAGCAAATTTCCTTAATTTCCCCTTTTTAAACTACTGAATAAGTCAGTGGAATTAAATGTAGTTTAAATACTATATTAAAAGGAAATCAATTCAAGGATGCCTCTCAATTTCAGCAGTATGGATACCATCTCTGTAGAGTTCATTCTTGACCTTACCTGAGTAAGTACTTTAACTTAAAGTATGAGACGCACCTAGAGGGGTAATACATTGAGCTTAATAGGAAGACAGTTAATAACCTTTTTTCATCCTCGTGCACTATCAATCATGACTGTCACCAGTCTGCTGAATCAAAGCAAAAGTGTTCTTCACAGATGACTGATTAGAAACGCAAAATCACAAGATCCATCTTCATGGTCACTTTTATTATAGTCATTTTTAAACTGACAGCAACCTGCTCAGTTTCAGCACACTGGGCATCACAAATAGTGTCACTCAGTGCAGCTAAGCATGAGAAGAGGTTGGTTGGATTATACTTAAAAATAATTAGGCCCTCAACTCTTTGTGGAGCCCAGGAAAAGGTATTCCTCTCTCAATCTTCCCTCCCCTCTCCATAAATTGGTTTATTCCATCAAATTATCAGTTTACCATTTTGAATGAAGGCAACTTAGGGCATAGTTTTATCCTTGTTAATTTTCTAGGATTTAGGAAATGAACATGTCTACTTGAGAGTTACAGATAACTTTTTGTCTACTGCTTTTTGTCAACTTCCATGACAAACATCAACATTGCTACCCTCACAGTTTAGAGAATTTTCATACAAATGCATATGTTAATATACATATTTGCATACCTATTTTAATTAAAGTCTTCATAATCTAAGTAGTCAGGTATTAGTAAACTATATATATATAAGTTGCTCCTTTCTGTGGTATCACTTGACAGCTACAGCTCTGGCAATACTGAGGCTATAGCTATTTGAATGCATAGCCTTATATGTGACCAAGATATTACCTACTAGGTAGCTATGTAAATTCTTGACACATAATGTTATATTCTTTCCTTTTCAGTCCTAGAATATTGAAACAACGACAAATGTGAAAAACAATAAATAGATATACATAAAAATATTAAAGCAGGGAGTTTGAAAATTATATCAGAATCAAATGATAAGGAACTTTTTCTTTACCCAGAGTCTTGATATCTATGATATAAAGATGACAATTAGTGGTTTCATAATGTTATCATATATTTTTTAGAATACTTTATAATATTATAGGATATTAATGATGTAACCATTTACATGGGAAACATTTTCAATAGAAAATCTTCAAATATGGTGTATTGCTCGTGTTCATTTCATAGGTTCTTTATTTCATATTTTAGAAAAGTAAATCCAAATGGATTTAAATTTTAATTTAGTAATTTTAACCAAAGTGCCTTGTTTTAAGTCTCTATACAGTTAATTTTTTCCTTTCATCTCAAATGTCCACTTTCTTGTTAGTGGCTACACACTCTCTCTCTCTCTCTCTCACACACACACACAGATTGGCAGAGAATGAGAAAGAGGGTGAGGAGAGAGAAAAATTATCAATGATATATAATAACATAATAACTTATTAATTTTCAAAAATGTTGATATTCTACATTTAATGCTTCTCTGTAAAGGTACCTGTTTCTTTCCTCCATCTCCAAACACACACGCACACACCGTAATTTCATTGTTTGTTCTAGACTATGAGAAGGCTTTTCTTCTCTGCACAAAATATATAGATAGCACACATACACACACATATATGCGTATGTATGATACATCTATATTTTTCAAAAATGGTGATAGATGTGTAAATGTATTTCATGTATAGGATGAAAATTAATTTCCTTAATATTGAACTCTGATTTTACATATGTTCTATAAATAAAGAAATATCAAATAAAAAATTATGAAATAAATCCCAATGAGCTATCTAGTTGATCACATATTTTTATTTAAATAAAATTGTCTTGGAATTTGGATAGATACATGTGTTAGCTGATATTTTAAAATATTTCTACATTATAAAACAATAATGACAATAATTAAGTTGGTAAATATGTAAGATTAGAGTTAAATGAAATGTTTACATATATTAAAAGAGACATAATTATATGAATGATAATGTAATAATTACATTAATGTGTTCATTTTCAGTTCATTTTAACAGTAAAGTCAAAATGCCTCCTGACTATTGTGTGTCTGCATTTAGTTTGGAGCCACTGAGTTTACCTTTTTAAAGAGGTTACTCTCTGACAGAATTCGATACTATTGCTTTTAAAGTTAATTTTTGGTGTAAAATATTTTTTCTCACTAGGTTATACATATCAGAATATTTATGGAAAGAGATTTATTTGAAATTTCTGGACTCTCTCCAGAAATTTTTTGCTAGTGAAGCTAATGCAATGAAATGACACACATTTTCTTGCATTATCCATTATTCAGATGGTCACTATAGATCTTTAATATTAATCTTTAGTATGAATCATACTATGAACATTTATGTGATTTATAATAATTATATATTTTGAATCATGTTTTCCTCCATAGAATGGGTCTTAATAGATTGAGAAAGCAAAAGTAATTTTATATTTTAGAAATTTCATCAAAACATTTCAAAAAACTAGTTTCTTCTAAAAATTACTATGGATCATCCTTTGCAATTTCATGTTTTGGCAAAATTTGAAACCAGCATTCACTAACACTTAAAGCAGTCCTGTTAAATAAAAAATATATTTATCTAAAATATTTATTTGACTGGTTGCATTGGTGTTTAAAACTTAATTGGTGGTTATCATTTATACTTACATTTTCTTTAATGAGAATGGTCTTCTGGTTAAGTCAAATAAAGCATATAATTTTATTTAATGTAAGAATATTATATAAAAAATGGACTTGCACAAAACTCTTATAAATTAGTTGGTAGAAGCATACTTAATATATAAATACACATTAATTAAAGAATATTTAAAATTGAAAAAGCCGAATAATATTTGTGCATTTCAGTCTGTACTGGAATTTTTACTTGTGCATTGCATGTAACATATATACACAATTACACCTAAATGCTGTCATATTTGGTTATTGACTTATTTCTAATGGCTAAGTGCTGTCACACACAAACATTACAATTATTCTTGCCATACTTGAATTTATGCAGCCTGAATATGCAGTTATAACATTTTTCTCTTTCTTAGAGTATGATTTTCCCTTGGTACCTGAATTGCTCTTTGTTGAATCTTTTGTGATAAAAAAGAAAAAGGCTGTGGTATGAGTGTCAGCTTGCAATAAATGTGGGAGAAGATGAACAGTCAGGATAGACTGGCTATCTTACAGTGTGTCTTTCTACCTGTGCTTCAGAGCTCCAGCTCCCAAATAGCGATATTTAAAGAGAACAGAAAAGAAATCAAAGGTCATACAAAAATCACCTGTAACATTGTTATGCAGTACGGTCAAAAATTAAACAATTTTTAAATATTTACAATAATTTATTTTATGATTTTATTTTAATTGCTTTCCTATCTCAATTTTCAAAATGCTGCTATGATTTACTATTGCCTTTTATTGAAAATCATCATTTTGTTATCACTTACTTTTTACTTAGAATGTGACATATACAGACCTTAAGAGGCTTCAAAAGTGAAATTATTATTTTCCCTATCATTCTTATTTCCCAGATGTTTCTACTGCTCAGTCACTAAAGCTAGAGGATGAAGTTTTTAACAAATAAATTATTTCGAGTAGTTTGCTTTATTCTTACCTATTTCAGTTTACAAATAGATGTAATGACAACTTGTTAAAATGTACTCTAAGATGTTGGTGATGTTTTCAAGTAAAAATTTAGGATAGTATGATATAAAGATCCCTTTTGATAGCTAAAGCTTTTATATGTAAACCTTCACTTATGTATTACACAACCACTGAAGAATTTTAATGTACTGCAGTTCATTTTGCAATATTTGCACAAACATTCAGAGTCGTATTATGTTGCTTAGTTATTTCATTATATTATATTTCACATTTAGATTTTCATTTGAGTTTTCTCATTTTTCAACATTTGGACATCATCTTATTAACTATCATAAACCAGTAGTTTAAGGAGGGGCAATTCTGAAACGTAAACACTGCTAGAATTTTACAGCATTGCCATGGAAGAGAAAGAGGGGACTAGCATTACTTTACTCCAAACATTTCCCTGTTATGATTATAAGAAAAGATCAGATGCTGTAGCAATTTTTTTCATATGTGATCTTTCTTTAGAATTATTTTCAAAGTCAACCGTTCTTAGACCTTATTTTCATCTCCAAAAAGCATTAAGTTTTGTTTCTTTGTAAAAGTATTTCTTCATAGCATATCTTAGTTTAATTCACTTTTAGCAAAAGAAACACCCAAGCTCAATCTGGAGACCTCCTTCCAACATAATTTAGCTGGACCTTTTCTTAGTAAAGGTTTTCTGGTTTTCATTTTCACTTCATATTCTCAAATAAAAGATCCTTTGTTGTCTACCATTTGATTGGACTTAATGAAAAACACTCCATTTTAACTTAACAGTATTTCCTTTTGAATTTATTATATTTAAGAACACTGTCAAAAATCAAACATTTAATCTCAGGTTTTTATATTTCAAAATATATTACTATCACATGGCTCAGTGAGGTGATGTCAAAAGTACACCGAAAAGATTTCAAAAAGAAAAGCAAAAGCGAAAAAGCCCGGCTTCATTTTAATATGAAACTAAATACTATGGCTAATGTGCAGATTGGGTGCAGCAGCTGACTGTGAAGGCTAACATGTGACAGGGTGCCAGCAGCGGAATTGTGCGGTATTGACTAAATGAGGTTCACTGATTTGTATTGAGGCTAATATCTTCTTTAAACAATTCCGTGTAAATTGTGCGTATAAAGTCATTGGAAGCTATTTCTCAGGACAGCCTCGCTGGCTAGCTACCTGCTGGAGTGAGGAAGATAATCAATAGAGAGAAATAGAGCTGAGCATGAGCCTGGGAAGCTGCGGAGCAGTTAATGCTGATAAAAGTAGATGATGTCAATATTTGGGAATAGCACAACTCTAGGATAATAGACAAAAGAGAAGTGCGTATGTTGTAGGGTGTTCAAACAGGGGCAAAATTAAAGTCTAAGTGGCAGATGATGCCCTGGGCTGCAAAAGACATTATGTATCATAGGTATTGTTAAATTCCTACTGAAACCCAAACACAGAGCGAGACGTTATGTGAAAAATGTATCTGACTTTTATCAGATGCTTAAATACCCATTTCTAATGCCACGGTCATTTGGTTTCTACTCCTAATTAATGTGAGAGAGATTGTCTTCCAAGCACAGGGTAGATATATTTTTATACATGTAATACGACATTCTCTTTAAGGAATTTTTTGTAAACTCTCTAAATTGCCTCCAAGATATTAAAAAAAAAAAACAAAAGGAAAAATGAAAATGGGCTGCCAGTCAAAGGGGGATGCCAAAGACATATACAATCTTAATTGCTTTTGCATACGTGTGTGTTTATAGCAGATACCTTGTTTTTTAGATAGTAGACTTTCTGGAAGTGAGTTAATAGTATATTTTTACTAATTTAATATTGAAAATCAGTTTTCCCCTTGCTGTCAGGCGATGAAATTTTGTTCTTCTGTGCTGATCTTTCTGTTGATGTATTATGACATAGTCTGTCAACACGAACATATATGTGAAGGGAGATTGGGTGAGTGAGAGGTACAACCTGCATAGAACTCTTCCTGAATTTTAAGCATGTTATCATGTTTGGGTACAACAAGGAAGATCGTGCTTGCTTTAAAATGCTGTTATTTTTATGTAATTTAAGCCCAAGCAAAACAGGTGGACCATGACTAGGCTCTAAAGCCGAATGAGTGAGCCAATTCTAAAACATGTATTCCAGAATATCTTTCATAAAGCTCTTTCATAAGTTGATTCTTTCAAAAAATCTTCACCATTTGCAAAATATGAAGGTTTTTCTCAACAGAAAGGAGAAATCAATTCATACACATATGATTATTAAACATAGCTATTTTCTCCCAAATGAAACAATTCAGCAATTGTTACATGCTTTTATTGTCACAGATGTTTTTATTGTTTGGTGCTACATATCTGGATTATATCAAGTACACAATTCTGAGGTTAGGTGAAACACTCAAGCCTGAAAGTTTTTATTTAAAACTAAACTAACAAATTCTATTAGATTTCTAAGCAAATATATTTATCTAGGACCTTATCATTGCCGCTTAAATATGTTTTTACCAATAAAATACACATTTAAATAAATGCTGTCCCTGCTTTTCACTTTTTTTATTTTTATTTTTGGAATAACTATTTATTTTGAAAAGAAATTTTCAGCTTTAGCAAGCTACACATTGGGATTATTAATCTGAGACATTAGATAACAATTAATTTCATATTTCTAACATAGTATAAACTTTATAAGCTTTCGTACAAATAAAAGAATTGCTTTAAAAAATTGCTAGTATGTTGTTATACATTCAATCTTTTCATCTTAAATACAGAGAAATAAAAGATCCTTATTCATTATTGAATTCTAAAGAAGGCTTCATTTTTAATAAAGTATGAATTTTGATTTAGAGACACAGAAAAAAAATCTTTTAAGATCAATACTTCAACTAATTTGTTAATCTCGTGCCACTTTCAGCATTTGTCACACATATAGACCAGGAAATTGGCTCCATCTCATTCTAGCTCTGTATTGAATTAAAAACCTCTACTGCAAAGAAGAGCATGATGTGGGGAAAGAATAAATTTTGTTCTTTCTTTAGTAATGCACATATATTTCCATACATTTCACATCCTAGGGGAGCCTATGAATGCATTCAATAAATACAAAACTATAAGTATAATTCCAGCAAAGGAAAAGGTTGAATGTTTTTTTTCTGGTTTTAATATACCGTTTTAAGTTTGAAGACTGAACATTAAATATTTTTATTCATTTTTTTTTTTTTTACTTTTTCTTTCAACAGCAGAAAGAAATCTGAAATAATGAATCTTAGTTGCTCCTTCCACTTGGATAATGTTGGCAGTTTTGGATCAGAGCAAATTAAATATCAACAGTGGCAAATTGAGAAAAAAAATGTTTTATGCCATTTGAATCAAGGTTTGCATTCCTTTCAGTAAAGTGCATCCTGGAAGGAATGCTAATTTAGTAGACATTATATGCAAACCACATATGTGTATACATTAAAAGGAGTGTCCACGTCTATTTCATGTGACTAGACTAACAGAAAAGGTTGTTTTCAATAAAGTATGATAACAAAGGGATAGCTTTTAAGCATGAAGGGTGCATTTCTATTAAGATTTTGTTAAAATGAAATATGCCCCACAGGTGATGGAGATTACTGACTAGAAAGATAGACTTGCTGTATGTATAGTTCACTATACTTTCAAGTATTGGAATCTGTGACTGTGCTCTGAGGAGACAGTGCATTAGGGCAGATTTATGATGGCCTCACAGAAACACAGCTAGCAAAGATTATGGCATACTTGTTTAGAAAAATGGCAAACTGAAGGTTCCTGATTTACACCAGCATATATCTCGATGAAACCACAGTTTGCAAATTACCTTGAGGAGTCATCTTTTATTAAGTGTTTGATAGGTACTGAAATGTACATATCTATTTTAAAACATATCATCTATGTTTTATTATTTTGTTAATATGCTGGTATTGCATTTTCAATGATTTGCTTAATGTTTTGGGTTCAAAACCTTTTAAGTTGCATATTTATATTTTCTAAATATCTTAAAAATTAATATCCAGTAAAAAATAATGCCATGTTAAGAAATCCATTATGTAATATTTCAAAATTAAGAGATCCAATAATACTAATGATTTGGATAAAGTCACAGTAAACCTGCATGTTAAGATATTCCAAGTTTTAAGAGTCCAAGTTGCAATATTTACATTTTTATTCAATGAAAAAGACATAAGCCTTCAAAGATTGCTTACATTGGTCAACTTTAAGCTTGCCACTACTTTGAACCATTCTTTTTTGAAATGTTTAATCGCCCATGATCTTCATTCGAAGGATATAGCTGTTTCCCTCTTATTTTATAAGGCCAGAGAAGATCCTCCCTTACTAAACTCAGGACTAATGTGTGACAAATGTGCTCACAAACTTGGTCCTATTGGAAGTCTTATCTGGGCATCATAGAGATGACAGAATTCATGACATAAACTTGTAATCGTTCCGCGATGCATTTTCAATTCCTGCGACCATCATTCTCCTCTGCCTCTTTAAAAAATTTTTTATAATAGCCTACAGTGTCACCATTCATATTTAGGAGAACCACAGATTGTTTTTCCCCAATCTCGCATAGCGATTTATATGCTTCCGCTTAATCTGGGAAATAAATGTGTGGGAAAAGAGTACAATCAGATAACGCAGCTTTGACATTGCTGGAATCATCGCCCCCTTAAACTTCTCATTCTATTGGGTGTCCTTGTGTTTTATAGCTTAGGAATTTAGATTCTTAATACTGGTATTCTGTAAGGGGAGTGTTCCTGAAAGTCACACTTATGAACTATTATGTGCCCCAACTTCTCCAGGGCTTACAATGTCCCTAGCAGATAGCAGCGGACAGATAGGAGAATGTGGCTCAAAGTCTCAGATAACTTTTAACTCTAAAATATCTTTCGGGTCTCTTTTTTGGGGTTTCCAGTAAAAGCAACTGGAAAGCATAGGACGTATTTCCTCTATTGACCTACGCTCTTCATGACAGCTCAGAATTCTTCTTCTTTCTCTTCCCCTTTTGTCTCTTCCTTCCTCTCTCCCTTTTCTTCCTTACCTTCATTCTTTTTTCTTTCTATTTTTTTTTTCACTGTGGCAAAAAACACCTGAGACTTAACTTCTAATTCTTTTTTTGTTTTGTTTTTAGAGACAGAGTCTCACTTTATCAACCTTGGTAGAGTGCCGTGGCATCACAGTTCACAGCAACCTCCAACTCCTGGGCTTAAGTGATCCTCTTGCCTCAGCCTCCCAAGTAGTTGGGACTATTTTGTTGTTGTTGTTGCAGTTTGGCCAGGGCAGGGTTTAGAACCCGCCACCCTCGGTATATGGGGCCGGCACCCTACCCACTCAGCCACCGGCACCACCCGGAGACTTAACTTCTTAATAAATGTTTAATTGTACAAGTATTGCTAACTATTAACACATTGTCGTGCAGCAGATCTTCAGAATTTTTTCATCGTGCATGGCTGAGTAGACCAGGGGAATACCCGCTTCCCATTTCCCCTTCCTTCCAGCCCCCATTTCTCTGAGTTTACCTCCATTAGACACTTCGCGTAAGTGGAATCACCCAGAATTTGTCTCTCTATGCCTGGCTTATTTCACTTAGCATAATGTCCTACAGGGTCACCATTATACCTTTCTGTGTCCAGTCATTATCCTCCCTTTCCTTGGAGGATCACCAGGGAGGGGCAAAGTTGGAATGTTCGCCTTGAAATAAACCAGTTCATTGACTAGGAGTTTGGGGGAAGTCAACACACAGGACATTAATTCTTGTAGGAAGCAAGTGCAGCAAGGCTTTCAGCCACCATTGCAGACGCTGCTGACTGTTGGGAAGCAAAGCTAAAGTTCGCTGAGCACTCCGCAAGTGCCAGGAGTCAGGGATAGGCGCCTTACTCTCACGATCACATTCATCTCCACAGCTCCCTGCTGAGGTGGGTACTGTTACCACCCCCACTTTACAGATGAAAGAAATTGACACAGAGACTTGAAGCAACTTGAACAAGTTTATAAAGCAGATAAGAGATGGGTTGCAGCCTCCTATTTAAGTACTGTTACTGCTCGGTAGCAGTTAACTTAGCAAAAAATGTTCTTCCTCTGAATCCAAGAGAGTAAAAATATACTCCATCCCAATGGAGGAGAAACAGTCATTCATTCTCCTTTCCTAGTTAAGAAATATCGTTGGCCAAAGACTTCTGACCTTGTCTGGCTATCTGGTTCTAAAGAAGAGAAGATTTACCTAGAATTAGTATCCAGTATTCATCCATGTAGTCTAAAAAAAAATAGAGACATACATGGCTGGATGCTTTCCAGATGCTCTTCGTATTTCTTTAACATTAATAGGAATTATTGATGGCGTACTTTTTTCCAAGACTGTATCTGTCAGTTGCGGTTGTTGAATTTACCTATCCTTGAATGAGACTTTGGAAGAATTTATTGCTTTTTACTTCCAAGATAAGATTTGGTGCCTAACTTTCTGTCCTCTTACTAGTAATTTTTTTTATTATTTTGGTTGCATTCATCTTTACTCAAAAAGATTTTTTACTAAAAATTGCTTGTTTCGGTTACTCGTAAGAATTGCAGATTGTGACTCAATTGGCCACAACCACCAAGCCAAATCCTATCACGTTCTCTAAGTATACTCTTTTGAAGTAACATAAACATCATGCTTTATTTTAAACAATTATGTAATTTACTTATGTGTAAAGAATGTAGTAGGTGTTCAAACAGCAGAGCTAGGTAGGTGAGAGTGGAGGCACTGAAGTCAGTGAAAAGAGAGAGAATTCCGGCTCTAGTTCATATGGTGTTGTGACTCTAGACCAATTACTATTTTCTTCAGGCCTACTTTTCCTTTTGTATAAAACAGGTATTATACTAACCAGTGAAATTAACTTAAGAGACAATCTTACATATTCTGTGAACTGGCACAAAACCTGGCACTGTGTAAGTACTCAATAAATATTATCTGTCATTATTAATTTATAGGAGATTTTAATGCCTGTAAGTTGAATTGCTACTTGAAAAGTTCTATTTTTGGCACATTATACTAATAAATGATAATCCCAATAAAAACTCATTTAGTCAAATTAGACTCACATCTGAGAGAAAAATATTTTTTTAAAAAGGTTTAATGTCATCTTTTGGGGGGGATGGAGGGAGGAGATAGGGTCTGATTATGTTGTCCAAGCTGGTCTCAAACTCTTGGACTCAAGCAAAACTCTTATCTCAGCCTCCTGAGTATCTGTGAATATAGGCACAAGCCACTGAGGCTGGATTAAAATAAAATTTGGAATATTATGATTATGTAAACTTAACTAGTTTATAAAAAAATGAAACCTAGAAAATTTTGGTTTTATATATGGAAGAAATACTCTGTGAACAGAATTTAAAAATTAAGTAGGATTTTCTTTTCATAGTTGTCATGGGATTCACAGCGTTCACTATGTTGTGGCTGCAATGATAAATGAGATAATATCTCTATCTTTAGAAATTTACAATCTAGTGGAATATTTAGTAATTAAAATTATGATGTAAGAGATGTATAGGAAAAATAAATTTCATGTAACTAATTTGGGGGTATAAAGCCAGGCATTTAATTTACACTGTACTGCTGAGAATGCCATGCTTATTCAAACCTATCCAAGCTCTGTAACTGTCCTGTTGTGTATGTATCCATGTCTATATGTGTGTGCTCATGAATTGTGAAAATAAAAGAAAAAGTCCTCTATAATGGAAGAGTTTTCTCTCTCATCCTTAAGTGAAAATACAATTTCCCTAAAGGAACAATTATTTGCTTGCATAAATGGTCATACAGTGAAATAGTTTATAAATAGTAAAATCTATTTGACAAAAGTAATATTTTTGATCAGTCTTCTTCATTCTTTTCATTTCTGAGTTTCTTGCTTTTTTTCAAAGTTTACTGGGCAGTGCCATACATAATTTTGGAAAAAGAAAGAAAGGCAAAAGTCTTTCCCTTTAATGCTGACAGGAATAACAAATACCTCATCTCTTCTTTGACTTGGGTGACTTGTGTCCTCGTGTGTGACCACAAGGCACCCTTTCTGTTGACAGTTACAAGCAAGGTATAGATGTCTTGATGGATGGTGTACACAGTCAAAATAAGCTAAGATGTCCAAAATGATTTGGGTGGCTTCAGCGCAGCTGTGTGAAGTATGTTACAGCCACCCTGCTTGATACTTGGATGAAGCAGACCGAAGGAGAAAGAATGGGCCTACCTAAACCTTCTATCCTATTCTTTCATGACTAGGATGAATTAGATGAAAAATGAATTTAGATTTCCTAACTTTAACTTGTACCTCAACCATCACTTAGGACTTTCTAACTACTAAAATATAAGGAAAATCTCAAAGCAGATTGTTGAAGTTGTTGTTGATTATTGTTGAAGTTAAACCCAATTTTCACAGGCTAAGCTATATTTAGTAAATTTTTTTTAAGACAGGTATTAGGGATTCTTTTCTTTTCTAATTTGATATTAATGACTAAAAACATGCCTGGCTGCCATCTGTTATCACAGATGTCATCTGATGGAAATGCTGGTTCTTGAGCTTAACTCTGATGCTCTGTCTGCCGAGGCAAATAGAAGTTGATTAAACTATAAGGCTGACTTCCTCCTACTGAATGCTACTCTCTGTATGCAACCTCTTGATAGAATTCAGGTGGCATACTTTCCAATCTTTTGAAAATCCTTTGTTTCTAACCCCCAAAGACCAGCATTAAAGTATTGTCTGCATGTTACTAACAAAAGAAAGGAAAACTACTAACTGGAAGAAAAAGTGATGCAAACATGAGCAAAGCTTTAACCTTATTTAGTCTTTTCAATAACAGATTTTACTCAGTCAATCATAGAATAACACATCCTGGGTACCCAGATACTAAAATACATACTGTAAATTGCATACCCCAGTATGCAAATACAGACTGTAAACCTGGAAATTTATAGGCTTGAGCACAGACATGCCTGAAAATCCTACATATTAAGTGGAAATAAGATGAATAAAATTATATATTATTTTAATTGGCATTGTTTTAATTTCTCTCTCTTTTTTTTATTTTTTATTTTTTATTTTTTGAGACAAAGCCTCACATTGTCGCCCTTGATAGAGTGCCATGGCATTATTGCTCACAGCAACCTCAAACCCCTGGGCTCAAATGATCCTGTTGCCTTGACCTCCCCAGTCACTTGGACAACAGGCACCTGCCCTAACGCCCAACTATTTTTAATAGAGACAGACTCTCGCTCTTGATCAGACTGGTCTCAAACTCCTGAACTCAAGCAACCCCCGTCTTGACTTCCCAGAGTGTTAGGATTATTGGCATGAGCCACCGCATCCAGCCTTAATAATTTATTTGAACTTAACTAAATTTTCTTTTTCCATCTAGAGAGGTTGATAATCCCCCCAAAAGCATGAATGGAAACATAATTCTCAAAACTTCTGGATGCTCTTCTTTTTTCCCATAGGGGTCTAGAAGGCAACATCCTTTACAAACTATATTAGTCAGGGCTTTCCAGAGAGGCACAACTAATAGGACGAGAAGGGATGTGTTAGGGGAATTGGTTCATGCAATTATGGATTAGGGGGAAATTAGGTCCCATGACAGGCCGCGTGAAAGGTGGAGAGCCAGGGAAGCTGGGAGTGGCCGTGTCCTGAGTCCAAGTCAGAAAGCCTTAGGACCATGAAGCCAGTGGTGTAATCTTCAGTTCATAGCCAAGGTCTTGAGAACCCGGAGGGCTGCTGCACAAGCCCAGGAATCCAAAGGCCAGAGATCCTGCAGTACTGATGGCCAAGGGTAGGAGAAGGAGAGCATCTCAGCCCCAGCAGAGGAAAAGAAAGGAAATCACCTTTGATTCCTGCCTTTTCTGTCTTATTCAGGACCCTAGTTGATTGGATAGTGCCCACTCACACTCAGACTGGATCTGCCCACCTGAGTCCTTGAACTTACATGCCAGTCTTCTCTGAAATGATACTTTACCAGCTCTAGAGGCATTTTTTAGTCAAGTTGCCTGAAATTAACCATTTCACAAACATACCAAAATTTACCTTCATTCTGTTGCTGATGTTTACAAGTGGATGTTCCACAATTCATGGGAGTGGTTCCCCAAAATATTAGCATTTTATTAAAGTAAAGACTACTTCTTGTGTTAACAAAACATTTCGAGGTGAAGATGTTAAATCTAAAAGTCATTTTTAGCTCATCATAAATTATGTCATCAGGTTTCCTAACATCTGAAATTTTAATAAAATTTTAATTTTGAAAATAAGGATGTTTGCAGAAAGGAACAGTTGATTCTAGGTCACAGGTCAGGTGTAGGGAAAATAAATTTGGTCAGAGTCATAAATTTTGGGTCTTGAATAGTCTCAGAGGGAAGCAAAGTGTTTGTGGAGAGAGGCCTGAGGAAGGGCTGTTGGCAGCGTCCCTGTTCCCATCTTAGGGGATGCTCTCCTGTTTGTAGCACAGAGGCTCATTTTGAGCCATGGTATCAATTCATGCCTTGATTCTCAATATTCTTTTTTATTTTCTTTCTTTCTTTCTTTTTTTTTTTTGATGAGACAGAGTCTCACTATGTTGCCCTGGGTAGAGTGCTGTGACGTCATGGCTCACAGCAACCTCAAACTGTTGGGCTTAAGCGATTCTCTTGCCTCAGCCTCCCAAGTAGCTGGGACTACAGGCACCACCACAAGGCCTGGTTGGTTTTTTTTTTGTTGCCAGTTGTCATTGTTTAGCTGTCCCGGGCCATGTTTGAACCTGCCAGCCTCGGTGGATGTGGCCGGCTCCGTAACCACTGTGCTACAGGTGCCGAGCCTCAATATTCTTTTTATTCTGGCTAAGATCTCTAACATCTCTTCGTCCTATATTTTAGGTCCAATCCACATCTTGGATCCATTTCATGAGAGGCATGACTGTCAGTAGCATTTCATATCATTCATTATACTACACATATATTTCGTGCTACTCACTGGGTGGCATATTTTGCAAATATTATTTTATTTATTCCCAATAATAAATCTGAAAAGTTCCTATTATTTTGAATTAGGACCTAATTTTTGCTCTTTTGCTCTTCATATCTCTCAGAACTTATAGTTTTGCTGTATCTGAATAATTTTCCAGATGATCCCCACAGCTCCATTGAGCTTCAGAAGCTATCATGCCTCATTAGATTCTACCCACTGGTATAGCCACCTGACTGGCTCGGTGAGCTTTGGGTAAAGTGTTTTCTCCATGAACATTGTATCTCTATGAACAGTGTCTGGATCTATGTCAGGGGTCTCTACCCCTTAGTCCCCATATCTACTTGTATATAGTCTGTCATCTCCTCTGATCTCATCCTGTATACCTATCCATTTGTTCAATCATTTAAGAATTTTTATCGTAACATGGTTCTTAAGGACAAGCAAAACAAATTCTAATACTGATGTTTGTAAAGGCCATAAAAATGACACCTACAGAAGCCTAGAATGTTCAAGAGGCAGTCCTTAAATTCAGTATTGATGCCAACAAAGAAAACTGTGACCCCTTACTGGTATGTAATAAGGACTCCTGGTCAAAATGTGCTGCAAGTGCACCTCTGTTGTACCTGTACACCTATAAATTTATCTGGATACAGTTTCAATACATTGCTATATGTTGTAGACTGTCAGTAAATATTCACTGATGGATATTACCAAGGTACAGTTACAGGAAAAGGGGTACTTCTTTAGTGAGAACCCTTGATTCAGTTTTTGGCTGTATTATATATTAGTTGAATGTCTGAGCATGTTTATTAAGTCTTCTGAGTCTCTCTGTTCCTTTATGTATAAAAAATAACTTATATTATCATCTTATTCATGAGATTCCACAAAACACTCTATAGAAAAGATGATATGAAATCAGGTACACAGTACACAATTTTCTCTATCAGGTGATAGATAGCACATTCGCTGAGAGAACTTTTGAGATTTATTAAAGAATTTATTTATGGGATATGGATAGGGTTAAGAGAAATAACAAGAGAGGAGCTGTTCCCATGATTAAGCCAGAGGAGAAAGGGGAGCGAGGGGTTATTGGAATATGGAGAAACATTTCTGCCTATGGGGAAGTTGTGTTTCCTTATAGGAGCTCTGGCTGAAGTCGAGTAAGCTTCAATCACAAAGTCTTATTTTATGCCAGTACCACTAGACAAAGCTGATTGTGAGACAGAGAAACTAGAGGCCAATTGATCCAGACCATAAAGCTCAGCCTTCTAGGGCAATGAGAGCATAGAGAAGAATGGAAATTGGACATGGAGGGGCAAAGAGATTATCCAGAAGAATGCCCAAGAAATGTTTGTTGAATACACAAAGATTGAATCTAAATCCCTGTTGGTCATGGAGTGAGATGACAAAATGAAAAAAAAAAAAAAGACAGAGTAAGGTAATTAGGGAAAGATTAGTTTGTTAAGAATAGAAAAGCATGAATAAATTAGAAAGCAATGGAAAAATTAGAAAAGATAAATGAGAAAACAAGAAGTTTGAGCTGAGCAAGATCAGGTGCATTACTGTGATAAACATTTGAAAATAAATTTAAAAATAAATATATCTAATATCTTCTAAATACGGATCAAAATTGTTTTCACATAGTAAATGAGAAAATATCATGAATGTTACATTAATCAGGTGGATAAAAATATCTCCGTTTGTATGGGAAGCCCGCACACTGTACTCCAAGCTTGAATCATTGTACACAGTTATGACTCAATAAAAAATAATTAAAAAAATAAAATAAAATAAAATAAATATATCATACTGTATTAGATTAGTCACTTTGTTGAGTCTAGTAAAGGCTAATCCAAGTTTGAAATTTAAAATAACTAAAAATAGAATGTTGTTTTTTGTGTTCTTGACTGGCAAGCAGTCTCCAACATATCTGTAATCTTCAAAAGTAGAGAAATATTTAGGGTTACAATTTGGAAATTCAGTTCAGTTTTGCATGGTCTTGGAGCAGTATACAAATGAGATAGGTACTTATGTAGTTGCAAAGTGTAAGTTGAGAGACCTCAGCTTTCTAGGATGATTCTAAAATAAAGACCTTTTTTTTTCTTAATCAGGAAAGTACTTTGCTAATTAAGTCGTTTTGTGTCCTTTTAAAAAGGGATCCTAAATTCCACATAAGTCACCTACTTTCTAAGTATTTCACACAATCCATATTGAAGTCTAACGTGTCAATTTCATAGGGATACAAAACACCCTACTGGCATACAAAGCCTAGAGTTCATTGCCATGAAGGATACAAGATACAGATGTAGGAGAATCTGCCTTTGTTGCTTAGAACTCAGCTGAGAATCGCAGGAAGAAAATACCAGGCAAAACTACGAATAGCCAAAGAGAAATTTAAGGAAAGTTATCACTTTCAAGTGAGGGGAGTTTCCTGTTTGTGGCAACAAATTGGCTTGTAAGACAAGAACAAAACTTTGATATTTTGAAATAGGGGAGCAGAAAAGACTTTCTACATGATTAAGTTTATACTAATACCAGGTATTTGCCTAGTGCTTACTATGTATCAGGTACCGGCCTAAATACTTAACATGCAATTAACTAATATAATTACTACCCATTTTTACACAGTACTGAACCATTGATTCTGCAAGATCACATGGATACCATTGATTCAAAAAAACTTAGCTTACCTGAAATTTCATGTGTTGAAAAGAAAAGTTTTTTTTTTCCAACAGCCCTAGTACCTGAGAAAGGATTGTTTCATAATTTTCTATGTATAGTTTCATGATGTCAGTATTTATCAAATGTAGTAAAATGTTTATAATGTCTTCATGGAAGATATGTTAATTTTTTTAACCTAGCTAAACCACATTCTCAATAAATAGGAATGACTGGTTTCAAGTCTCTAATAGAATTGATTAAATTAAGCAGTGCAGTGATATGTAAGTATATTTGAATAATCCTTAAGGACCTTGTGTGAAGATTAAGCAAAAGTATGAATCACAGAATAGCGTGCCATACAATAATATCTGATTATATTCAGCAGAATGGTGTTTATAAAGAAATGTGAATTTTCATAATTTAATACACTCTAAAAAAAAAAGTAAAACTCTGTCCTCCCTTTCTAGAAATCACATATAACTAACAAAAGTACATTTCTCTAAAATGGAAGTATGTTGTTTAAAAGAAAGTATGGAGCAAGCTTTATTTATTGTAGTATGTTTTATTTACTTTTACCTTTAACAAATGTAGCTTGCCTGATGCAACTAATTTTGATGTCAAATTTAGGTATCAAGTGAATGAATAGCTCTAGAGCAATATCAGCAAAAATGATCAGCAAGAATTTAGCTACCAGGAAAAAAAATGGCTGGGAAGCAGGAATGGAGAACAGAAATATTCTTTGAATCAACCAAAGGAACTTCCAGGCATTTTCTGTCCCTCTGATCAACCAAAGGTAATCCAGAAAATTTTCACTAAGAAATAAATTAGTGTTTACAGAATTTTTGTTTGAAGGCAAATTATGGCGTATTTTGACTTATACTCAAATCTCTTCCTTGCTGTGCGGGTTCAAATATTTCAATCCGGCTAAGGCAATGGAAGCCCATGTGAATGTTTCCTCTGGCAGGAAATCTCTGATCAAGAGAACCATGTGGGTGCATTGCGAATTGCATGAAGCACTATGCAGTTTTCAACATGCTTACCATATATAAGAAGAGAATTTAAAAAACAAATAATCTAGTGATATGAATTCTACAATCATTTTTGAATAATGAGCCCCTACTGAAAGAGCAAATATGATCATATTGAACAATTTACTGATTATTTTAACTCACCGGCTCTGATCAATATCAGAAGTAGGTCCTTTGTTTTTTGCCTGCAGAAATTTTCCTGTTTTCCTGATGTAAATTCATCCAAGTCTTGTGGTGGGGCTTGGATATGAGTGGAGTGGAGATGCTTTCTTTGTCATGGAAACAAAATATGTGCTTGCTTGACTCCATCTAATAACATCAGGGGTCATGATCTGAAGTACAGACATGACAAAACGTTTTCTTTTCTTTTTTTTCTTATAATTTTATTAAATCATAATTGTGTACATTGGTGCAATCATAGGGCAGAATGTGCTCCATATATAATCAGAAACATTTTGATCGTACTGTGAGAGATAGCCCTCATAGCATTTTCTTAATCACTATATAAAGACATTGAT
>CAUYRH010046507.1:0-13529 GCA_963574655.1 Perodicticus potto
CTCTTTTTTTTTTTTCTGAGACAGCGCCTCAAGCTGTCACCCTGGATAGAGTGCCATTGTGTCACAGCTCACAGCAACCTCCAATTCCTGGGCTCAAGCGAGTCTCTTGCCTCCGCCTCCCAAGTAGCTGGGACTACAGGCACCCGCCACAACACCCGGCCATTTTTTGGTTGCAGCCGTCATTGTTGTTTGGCGGGCCCGGCTGGATTCGAACCCGCCAGCTCAGGTTACGTGGCTGGTGCCTTAGCCCATTGAGCCACAGGCGCCAAGCCGCCATTTTTTTTTTTTTTTTTTTGGTCGCAGCCATCATTGTTGTTTGGCGGGCCGGGCTGGATTCGAACCTGCCAGCTCAGGTGTATGTGGCTGGCGCCTTAGCCCGTTGAGCCACAGGTGCCGAGCGAACACTTTCTCTCTCAAAGACATTTCAATTCCAGTTGAATAGATACTAGATGTAAGGGTTTGCTAAATCTTTTGCAGTCACCTTGTAGTCTCTTCTGCTGAATGGTGGCATTTAAGGCTTAGTGCCCCTTTCCTTAGTGGGAGAAATGCTGTCTTAGTGTCCATACCCTTGGCAATGGTTGTGTTTTCTATTGTAGAAATAATAGGCAAATGAATGGATTGTTTAATGCCTTGTCATTAAAACCTTGGCAAGCTGCATTGACTTTCTGAGGTTTGTATATGCCTTCTTCATGAAAAGGCTAACTGTGAATCAGAAAAGGCTTTTCTTTCTTTCTTATTTTTTTTTTTAAGAGACAAGAGTCTCACTTTGTTGCTCTCGGTAGAGTGCAATGGCATCACAGTTCACAGCAACCTCCAACTCCTGGGCTTAGGCAATTCTCTTGCCTTGACCTCTCAAGTAGCTGGGACTACAGGCGACCGCCACAACGCCCGGCTATTTTTCTGTTTTGCAGTTCAGCTGAGGCCGGGTTTGAGCCCGCCATCTTCAGTATATGGGGCTGGCGCCTTACTCAATGAGCCACAGGCGCGGCCCTATTTTATTTTATTTTTTTTTTGAGACAGAATCTCACTATGTCACCCTCAGTGGAGTGTTGTGCTGTCACAGCTCACAGCAACCTCAAACTCCTGGGCTCAAGTGATTCTCTTGCCTCAGTCTCCCAGGTAGCTGGGACTACAGGCACCCGTCTCAAGGCCCAGCTGTTTTTTGTTACAGTTGTCATTGTTGTCTAGCAAGCCCAGGCTGGGTTTGAACCCACCAGTCTCGGTGTATGTGGCTGGCGCTGTAACCACTGTGCTATGGGCGCTGAGCCTAGCTACTCATCTATTGATGGACATTGGGGTTTTCCCACCTTTTGGCTATTGTGAGTAATCTTTTTTTTTGTTTTTTTTGGTTTTTTGCAGTTTTTGGCCGGGGCTGGATTTGAACCTACCACCTCTGGCATATGGGGCAGGCACCCCACTCCTTGAGCCACAGGTGCTGCCCCTATTGTGAGTAATCTTGCTAAAAATTTGAGTGTACAAATATCTCTTTGAGTCCCTGCTTTCAATTCTTTTGTGTATATAATGAGAAGTGGAATTGCTGCATCATATGGTAATTCTATATTTAAGTTTTTGAGTAACACCATGCTGTTTTTTCTACCGTGACTGTACCATTTTACATTCCCACCAGCAATGCACATGGCTTCCTATTTCTGCAGTTCCTCACCAACACTTGGTTTTGCATTTTTTTCATTCTTTTTTTCTTAATAACCCTCCTAATGGGTGTGAAGTAGTATCACATTGCAGTTTTGATTTATACTTCGCTAATGATTAGTGATATTCAACGTTTGTTTTTTTTTTCATGTACTTATTGGCCGTTTGTATTATCTTCTTTGGAGAAATACCAGTTGAAACCCTTTGCTCATTTTAATTCTTATTTTTTAAATTCTTATTCCTTGGTTTTTTCAGATGTCCCCTTTTTCTAAGAATTACATAACCATATAATAGTTTTGATTTCATAATTAAGTATTTTCATTATGAAGAGTAAAAATAATTCATACCATTACAATTTAAGTTAAATAAAATGGATAACCATCACACAGTCATAGACACTAAGTAGATCATTTATGAATTTTCCCATACAAGTGCCTTCATAAATTCCTCTTCAGTGAAAGATAGCATCTTGGCAGCTTCAGTATGCATCTTCTGCATTTGTTAAACAACAATTAATTTTGTTTGTTTGTTTGTTTATTTATTTATTTATTTGAGCCACAGGTGCCACAAGAGGCTAAGGCTCCAGCCACATACACCTGAGCTGGAGGGTTCAAATCCAGCCCAGGCCCATCAAACAACAATGACGGCTGCAATCAAAAAATAGCAGGGCGTTGTGGTGTGCGCCAATAGTGCCAGCTACTTGGGAGACAGAGGCAGGAGAATCACTTGAACCCAGGAGTTGGAGGTTACTGTGAGCTGTGATGCTATGGCACTCTACCCAGGGTGACAGTTTGAGGCTCTGTCTCAAAAAAAAAAAAAATTAAGTGTTAATTATTGTTTAAGAGTTAGAACAGTTCTTGCTTTTAACTTTTATGTATAAAACTGTGATTATGGAAATGGAAGAACAGAACAGTCTTGGAGAGGCTACTTTCACTGTTCTCCAGAATTGTTGGCCTTCTGACAAGTAAAGTTTGGTGGACCTATCCTGGTCTCTGCATATTGGCTGACAGAGACAAGTGGCCAGACCTCTTCATCCAACAATTACAAACACCAGAGAAAATATCATCATCCCTATATTCAGGTACGCCTTCTTCCTCCACTTGCCCTTTAGTTTTGCTTATTATTTTTTACAAGAGAAAAGTCTGAGAAATCATCTGGAATGGCAACATCATTAGCAGTTTTTACACCAGAATATTCCAGTTTAACACTTGAATTTGTTTTCCTTTCTTTATTTGCAAAGTGTAGTTTTTTTTTAACCTTGTTACTGGACCAATGTTTTTGATTAGTTTCTGAATGAAGTGAACTATGCCTTCAAATGATAATAGACCTCTTAAAAACTGTAATCATCTTCCTTTTTGTATGATTTAATTTTATTAAAATAGGCCTAGATTGTACTTCTTACTGATCCCTTATTACTTCATCAGCTTGTCAAACCAGCTCAGCTGTTTTTGCTTCCAATTCTGCCTTTCAACACATATATACTTCCTCCTTATTGGAGAGGCCCAGTGGAGGAGTAGCAAGCTTCTTGAATGTGTGGTGGGAGCAGAGCCCTGGATGGCTGGGTCTCTGTAAAAGAGGCAGAGACTTTCCGTATGTGAAGTTAAAGGAGGTTTGACATACTTAATCGCCCCAACCCAATCACTGTCCCCCTTTGCCAATTTTTTTAATCGGGTTTTTTGTTGTTGTTGAGTTGTAGGAATTCTTTCTGTATGCTGGATATCAATCTACTATGAGATATGTGATTTACAAATGTTTTCCCAACATTGCATATGAAGTTAGTTGTATGTTGAGGTGGTTTACTTCTGTTCCTCATTTGTTGAGTGGTTTTATCATGAAAGGGTGATAAAATTTTGTCTAATGCTTTTCTGCATCAGCTGAGATGACCATGTGGGGTTTTTCCTTCAATCTGCTAATATGGTGTATTCCACTAGTTGATTTTCATATGTTAAACCATCCTTGCATTTCAGGAATAAGTCCTACTTTGTCATGGTGTATAATTCTTTTCATATGCTGCTAAATTTAGTTTGCTAGCAATATTTTTGAGGATTTTTGCATCAGTATTTGTAAGGGATATTGATCTTTAGTTTGGTATGAGGATAATGCCAGCCTCATAGAATGATTAGAAAGTGGTTTCTCCTCCCACTGCTTTACTTGACTAGCCTTAAAAAAAAAGTGTTTCCTCTTCAATTTTTTAAAAGAGTTTGAGTAAAATTGATGTTAATTTTTCCTTAAATGTTTGGTAGAATTCCCAAGTGAAGTCTTTTGGTCCAGTGCTTTTTGTTGTTGTTGTTGGGAGGTTTTTGATTATTGAACCAATCTCATTGTAGGTCTATTCAGATTTTCAATTTATGATTTGGTCTTGGTAGGTTTTGTGTTCCTAGGAATATTTGCATTTCATCTAGGTTGCCCAATTTTTGGCATAAGATTATAGTACTCCTAAAATCCCTTTTTTGTTGGGTGGTGCCTGTGGCTCAAAGGAGGAGGGTGCCGGCCCCATATGCCAGAGGTGGTGGGTTCAATCCCTGCCCCAGCCAAAAACTGCAAAAAAATTAAAAAATAATAAAAATAATAAAATTTAAAAAATCCTTTTTTATTTCTTTAGAATCAGTAGTAATGTCCTACCACAAATAAGTTTTGAACAAACATTTGTGTGCCAGACATGAAGTGTTAGGCCCTGCAGACCCATCTCTGAGTAAGACCTCATAATGTCACAGAGCTTATAGTACAGTACATTTAAAATGTGACTTAGCTGTGATGATGCCACAGCACTCTACCCCAGACTCTGTCTCAAAAAACAAAAAAATATGGTTTAGAGACCAAAGTTGGGTAACTTTCCATTTTTCAGAATTATATTAACTACATATCTTTTAAATCTAAGAGTGTGAAAAAAGTAGAAAAAAAGAAAAATACAAAGAATTATATTAACTATACATATAAATTTAAGGTATTGATTCCCCAAACCACATTCAGTGAAAGCCCTTATGATGTAGTCTTATCAACTCTCACTTGTTGCTAGTGCTCTATCCTTATTCTAGGTGTCCAGTGTCAGAATGTGAGTGGCAGGCAGTCTTAGAGACAGGGCCAGGTAGCAGCAGTGACCTCTGGTCCAGCAGTACTCTTTCCAACACACTCAAATTCAGGCATGGGGATAGGACCCTTTTTTCCACCTTAGTCAGGATATAGCTAATATCCACACAGTAGAGGGTATAAGTGCACTAATCTTAAATATACAGTTTGATGGTAACTATGGATGTTATACATTGCTTAATGACACAGATTCATCCTGGTTGTTAGGCAATTTGGTTGTGCAGACATCATAGGATGTTGCACAAACATCATAGAATGTATTTACAGAGATGTATTATGGTATAACCTACTGCTCATCTGGACGGACTATGGTACAGCCTGTTGCTCCTAGGCTACAAACCCACGTAGCATATTACTATACTGAATACTATAGGCAGTTATAACACAGTGGTAAATATTTGTATATCAAAACGTAAGAAAGGTAGAGTAAAAATATGGCATTATAATCTTATGGAACCACTGTTGTATATGCAGTCTGTTATTGACTAAAATGAGGTGTGTGACTGTATATATAGATGCTCTTTTATTTATGATGGGATTATATCTGATAAAACTATTGTAAGTTGAAAATATTCTAAGCCAAAGTGCATTTAGTACACCTAATCTATCAAACATCATAGTTTAGGTTAGCCTACATTAAATATGCTCAAAACACTGATGTTAGCCTACAACTGGGTGAAATCATCCAACCAGTCTATTTTATAATAAAGAGTAACACAAACCTATTTTATAATAAAGAGTAACACAAAACTATTTTATAATAAAGTGTAATTTACTGAATGTAGTACATAAAGTATCAGCCGTTTGCCCTTGGGGTCACACAGCTGACTGGGAGCTGCAACAGCAGTGAGCAGGAGAAAAAAAACTTTGTATTTTTCCTACTGCATATCACTAAATTGAGGAAGAGGAAAATTCAAACTTTGAAGTACAGTTTCTACTGAATGTGTGTTGCTTTCACACCATTACAAAGTCTAAAAATTGTAAATTGAACTTTTGTTAGTCAAGGATCATCTCTGCCTCCGTAACCATCAGTAAATTGATATAAAATATTTCTATCTTCCCAGAAAAAGCTTTTATATGTACATGGCATATGAGCAGATTTGAGCTTGTCATAGAATAACGAGTGTAAGGGGATCTGAATCTTCATCTGGGAGCCTCAACTGCAGGAATTGTCCAGGAATTCCATTGACTCTGCCAGGAGCGGCTCAGGAATTCACATGTTCTGCAAAATTGGCTTTGACCTGAGCCCTCCAACAAATTCTGCTTGTGCTTACAGACATCACACCCCCACGCCCTAGTTTATTCGACATTTGTGGAATACACAGGTCCTTATTTGGTAGAATAGCCAAGAATAATGAAGCTGCAGTTTCTGCCCTTCAGGAGAAGAGCCAGCCAGAGTCACTGTAGCCCAAAGATCTCCTGCTATGGTTTGAATGAGTCCCCTGCAAAATTCATGTACTGAAAACTTAATCCCCAAGGCAACAAGTGTTGAGAGGTGGGGCTTTTGGGGAGGTGTTTAGTTCCTGAGAATTCTGCCCTCAGAACAGATCAATACCATTACAAAAAGGGCTTGGGGGAGTGGGTCTGCTCCCTTCTCTTCTGCCTTTGAGGATACACCGTTCCTCCCCTACCAGAGGACGAGCATTCAAAGCACTATCTTGGAAGCAGAGAGACCACGTCCTAACCTGTGAGTGCCTTGATCTTGGACTTTCCAGGCCTCAGAACTGTGAGAAATAAATTTCTGTTCTGTATAAATTATCCGATCTGTGGTATTCTGTTACAGCAGCACAAAACAGACCAAGACACCCCTTGCTCCCCAGGCTCACCTCTGACTTTTCTATTCTCTTGTACCCTCCTTCTCAGAAAATTCTGCTCCGCTCTCTCCCTCATTTTTGGGCATCACTCATTTTTACCTGAAGTCAGGTCGGGCCAGGACCATCTTCACTCTGTCTTGTCTCAGTCTGGCTTCCTCAGACATGGCCTTTAGAGCTGCCTGTTCTCTCGTGTGTCCAGATAGTAGGTCTGATGGAGTGGCGTTAGAAGGACATGGGCTATTTAGCCTGGAGAAATCACCATTACCAAGTAAGCAGATTCTTGACCATGGAGCTACAGAGAGGATTTTATAAGAAGGAATTGGACCGACTGTGCATGGTCTGTGAAAGAAGCAACAGAAGGAACAGGTTTGATTAGGAAAGGAAAGATGGTATTTGGAGAGCGAATAGAAAGTCCTTGTCCTCCACCCTGAGCCTCTCAGAGGAGAGGACAGACAGGTGCACAACCGAGGAGGGTTCAGTGGCCCTCCTGCCCCTGGGTGACCGGCGGGCGCCACTCTGGCCTCTGTAGCTCCAGGGCTCCATGATTCTATGATGTCACTGAAGGGAGAAGAGTGGGGGGCGGGGCTCAGCTCCAGCTGCTCCTAGTCCTCTCTCCTGGGGATTCGGATAGTTTTTGGGGTGAGGGGAGGTGAGCTGAGTGATCACACGTGTCCCAGCTCAGTCTCCCCTCCAGCCACCTCAGCCCCCACCAAATTTATGGAGAGAAACTAGCCAGTGTGAGTCAACTGCACCGAAACAAGCAGAACAGCTTTTATGAAGCCAAACTGATCAAAAGAACCACAGTGAAAACAGCCTTTTATTCCTCTGTTTCTAGAAAACTTAAAGAACAAGAGAACTACATTCAAACTGAGCTGGAAAAGAATAGTTGGACAATCTGTGATTGTGAGAGTGGATGAGTCTTCTAGCTAAAACTACGAATTTTGAAACCACAGCAGTCACTTTCTTCATCATCCTTCTAATTTGCCTCATTTGCATCTTCCTTTTATTGGTGGTTTTTTTCTATAAATGGTATAAATCCATGCTGACAAATTGGGATCAGATTTCAAGTCACACTAACAGATGTATCTAGAAATAATATTAAACAATTTAAAATAGAACAATTAATAATGCCCTAGCTATCTATTTTTCCGTTTCAGGGCTTTAGAAATGCTAATTTCCAATTAAAAATGAAGTTTCTATGGCATACCTTAAAATCAGGGTAATTCTTCCCTTTCTAATTTCTTTTTTTAAATGTATTTAATTTATTTATCTTGCTTGTTTGTTTTTAGTTTTCAAGGCAAAAGAGATGAAGAGGCAGAAACACTTCCTTGTACAGAAGCTGACGGAGGTGCTTGTGCAGCTGCTGATGGGGAGATGAATAACCCAGAAGACCAAGGAAAGTAAGTCTCTTTCTTAGCATCTAGTAGAAAGCCATTTTTATGTGAAATGCATGAATTTTTAAAACCCTGCTGATTGGTTTTCCAGGGACGTAATGGAAACTGTGCCAGTGAGGCCTGGCATTCTTGTCCAGAGACACACTAAGGAAGGCTCAAGGAGAGGGAGCAAGGAGAGAAATCAGGACAAAAACAAAGGCGAAGGTCAAGAGGTGATGTGTTTTTCCACTCTCAAGGGGCAAATTAGAATGACTGAAAAGGAAGTAAATTATTCAGCAAGGTATAAAAAGAAGGGATGGCGTTGCCTGCAACTTAGGTTTGTATTTGGAAAAAGTTCAGTATCCGCCGTCGCTTAAAACATTCTTCTTAGCCTGTTGATTATTGTCATTAAACCACTTACATATGCCAAGTCTAGAAATGTGCTCATTCTTCATTCCTCCATTTGTGCTTTTCTTAATAGCGCCCCTTCAGTTTATTTTGCTCAGAATGCTAGGATCTTAGCGCTATAAGAAATGATATAGGGGGGCGGCGCCTGTGGCTCAAAGGAGTAGGGTGCCGGCCCCATATGCCAGAGGTGGCAGGTTCAGATCCAGCCCCGGCCAAAAACTGCGAAAAAAAAAAGGAAATGATATAGGGACCTGGGTGACGCCTGTGGCTCAGAGGGTGGGGCGCCGGCCCCATATACCGAGGGTGGCAGGTTTGAACCCGGCCCTGGATAAACTGCAAACTGCAGTGCCTGTGGTCCCAGCTACTCGGGAGACTGGGGCAGGAGAATCGCCTACGCCTAGGAGTTGGAGGTTTCTGTGAGCTGCAACGCCACTGCACTCTACCAGGGGAGATGGGGTGACACTCTGTCTCTAAAAAAAAAAAATGATATAGGGATCTAACTCTCTCCTATTACCAAAATGAGATGAATTATTTCTTCTCCACCGTGGCCAAGCTCAGGACCACCCCGCATGTCCCTGCACTAGTTCTGGGCTCCTCCTGCCACGGCAGAAGACATGGCCAGGGCCTTCTGGAGCTCTGTGTCTGGGGCTCCCTGATGAGAACAGCTCACATGCCCTCCCACCACACAGCCATGCTCAGTCCATGACAGAGCAAAAGTCCAGGTGGCTCTTGAGAAAATAACGTATCACCAAATGTTATTTGAATATGTCAATGTATGCTTTTATAACTATACAAATATGAAAATGTGATCATGGTGGATTATCACTGTTTCCCTAAATCATTTAGAAATACTCTTTCTGTTTCTCATTAACAATGTAGATATATTCTGTCTGTCTGTCTATCTATCTATCTATCTATCTATATTTTAAATGTCCAGGGCCACTCTGATAAGATATCCTATTATATTTTTAAAAGCAAAGCTTATTATGTTCATAACTTGATCATTTCTGGTGTTTGTCCCGTTTTCTTGCAGGGTGACGATTTGCAGAAAAAAACTACCTCTCTCAGTAGAGTTCATTCAGGTGCTGAAAGCCAAAAAAGACCTTTAAAAGGAGTGACATTTTCTAGGGAGGTAATTGTTGTGGATCTTGGGAACGAATACCCTATACCTCGAAGCTATACTAGAGAGCATAAAGAGAGAAAGTGAAGCCCAGAAAAGGCTAAGAGTGAAAGAAAGTGTAACCTTTGACTAACATTGGAATGACTGAGGGTACAAAATCACATTCAAACGTAAAATAATGGGAATTGAGCAAATACAGATAGTATTTTACTTTTGTGTAGAAAGAAGTGAGTCACATGCAAAATTCTGTAAGTAGAATGCTCAGAGCTTGAATATAGTTTTTTAAAAATCAAATCTGAGTTTAAGAAATTAATTGTATTAAGTGTCCTTAAAACTCTGTCTACTCACTCTTCTAACATGTGAATAAAGTTATTTGTGTTTTTGCACGTTTATTAGGTAAATCATATTCAAAGGGGATTTTCCAATGTATTCTATCAACATTTTAATAAATTTAAAATTGCAGAAAATAATTAAATGATTCCTCATTGCTCTCTCTGGAAAGCTTTTATTTTTCCTAAATAATAAGGGGATACAAATGTTGTTACATGGCCTGAATCAGGGCTGTGTGTTCATCACCCGAATAGCGTTCATTGTATCCTTTAGGCACGTTTCCCCCTCTCTGTTCCTCTTCCCCACTCCCCACTTGATTTCCAGTGACTTTTACATGTGTGCCCACCAGTTAGTTCCTTATTAGAGAGTACATGTGGTGTTTGTTTTTCCATTCTTGAGATATTTTGCTTAGTACAATGGTCTCCAGTTCCTTCCAAATTGCTACAAAGGCATTAATTCATCCTTTTTTATGTCTGAGTAGTATTCCATAGTATACATATAGCACATTTTGTTAATCCACTCATGAATTGATGGGAACTTGGGTTGATTTCACATCTTTGCAGTTGTGAATTGTGCTGTGCAGAGGTCTTTTTGATAAAATGGCTTCTTTTCCTTTGGCTAGATCCCAGTGGTGGGATTGTTGGATCAAAAGGTAGGTTTACTTTTAGTTCTTTGAGAAATCTCCATACTGTTTCCACAGAGGTTGTACTGATTTGCAGTCCCACCAACAGATGGATAGGCATTCCTTTCTTTCTGCATCCACCCCTGCATCTATTGTTTTTGGGCTATTTAATAAGAGCCAATCTAACAGGAGTGAGGTGATATCTCCTTGTGGTTTTAATTTGCATTTCCCTGATGATTAGTGATGTTGAGCATTTTCCCCATATGTTTCTTGGCCATTTGTCTGACTTCAAGGGAGATTTTTTTGAAACAGTAGCTGATCTGGATGCTTTCTCTGATCACAGGCATTCATGACCAAATAACATTACAGCTATCATCATGGGCACTTCCAACAACCGGGGCTAGAGTTTTCTACTACATAATCCCCACTGAAGTCAGTCTTGAAACTTTTCTTGTATTGACAGCAGCTTTTTATTCATTTATTACTTATTTTGAGACAGAGTCTTACCATGTTGCCCTGAGTAGAGTACTGTGGCGTCATAGCTCACAGCAACCTCCAATTCTTGGGCTTAAGCAGTTCTCTTGCCTCAGCCTCCCAAGTATCTGGGATTACAGATGCCCGCCACAACGCCCAGTTGTTTTGTTGTTGTTGAAGTTGTCGTCATTATTGTTTAGCTGGCCCCAGCTGGGTTCGAACCCGCCAACCTTGGTGTGTGTGGCCGTTGCTGTAACCACTGTGCTACGGGCGCCCAGCTGACAACAGCTTTTTAAAGTTTGATACAAAAAATGCACTACTCGGCTCAGTGCCTGTGGCTCAACGGGCTAAGGTGCCAGCCACATACACCTGAGCTGGCAGGTTTGAATCCAGCCCGGGCCTGCCAAACGACAATGACGGCTGCAACCAAAGGATGGCCGGGCGTTGTGGCGGGCGCCTGTAGTCCCAGCTACTTGGGAGGCGGAGGCAGGAGACTCGCTGAGCCCAGGAATTGGAGGTTACCATGAGCTATGATGCCACAGCACTCTATCCAGGGGGACAGCTTGAGGCTCTGTCTCAAAAAAAAAAAAAAATGCACTACTCCCAACAACAAAATGTCTTGTTACTTTAGGAAAGTGCTGATAGTATACTGCTTTTGATTTCTATGATGTAAAATTTGCAGTGCATATGTGGAGTATGACAGCACAGACTGGTAGGAAATCATTCACATGCTGTAGTAAACATAGCCCCCTGGTGAAATGTGCAAGGGACTATGAGAGAGATGAAAAGCAGAAAATGCAGTGTTTGAGCTGGGACCCAGTGTGTTATCTTGTGTAAGGCATATGCTTCACGAATGTTTGTTGAGTGATTGGGATGACAAGTGATGAAATAATTTAGAATGTGTCTCTAATGCCAAATGGGGGCATTTAAGTTGGGTACATAAATATTTAGAAATGAAATGTCCTCTTGTTTTACTATTCCCCTGATTAATATGAAGTGACTTTTCCCCTCTTTCCAAAGAGCTGAGACAGGAGTACGATGTTAGATCCAGGCCCATCTGAAAGACTGATGAAGTTAAGCGACACTACAAAAGTCAGCAGATTTGGCAAAGTAGTCCAGGTTGAAATATGTTATCTACATTGAGCAAGGTGCCATCTCTACTAACAATATAAAACTAGCCCAGTGTTGTGGCAGGTGCTTATAGTTCCCGTTGCTTGGGAGGCTGAGGCAGGAGGATCAGCTTGAGCCCAAGAGTTTGAGGTACCTGTGAGCTATGATGCCACAGCACTCAACTCAGAGTGAGACTTTGACTCAAAAACAAACAAACAAACAAAAAACCAAAAACAGAAAAAAAAAAAGAGAATATAAAAGGAAGAAAATCAGCTTTCCTCAGGATCCCCAGAGCACTCTGCACATACCGGGAAGATGAACTCACACTGGTCCTGGCCCTTCACTATCTTCTGAGCCCTGTGTCTAACTCATTTTTGTGGTCACTCAGAAAATGTTCAATAAACGTTGTGCTATAAGTTTATAGAAGGTTGGTGCCACTGCTTTGGTTCTAGGATGTTTCACTTGACTTTTTTCCCCAAACTATTATTTTGAAAAAAATTTCAAACTTAACAACAGTTATAAGAATAGTGCAATGGCGGCAAGAGAATCGCCTAAGCCCAGGAGTTGGAGGTTGCCGTGAGCTGTGTGATGCCACGGCACTCTACCGAGGGCGATAAAGTGAGACTCTGTCTCTACAAAAAAAAAAAGAATAGTGCAATGGACTCTTGGATACACTTCACCAAGAGCCACCAGTTGTCAACATTTTGCCACATTTTCTTTTTCTGTTTTTCCCCCAAACTACTGGGTCATTGAGTTAATTGTAGACATCACAGAGCTTTACTCATAAATATTCCAGCATGCATCTCCAAAGAAGAATACAATCATCAGAAAATTTTTTAACATGGATAAAATATTTTCTAGCATGTAGTCTTAAATGCAATTTAAAATGCTCCAATTATGTCTTTTTAAACTGTGTTTGATGCAGGAGCTAATCTAGGACCATGCATTGATTTAGTCATCACATCTCCGTCTTCTTTTGGAATTCATGAAATGTTTATTTTTAAAGAGTCCAGGCCAAACTCATGTTGCAGAATGTCCCTCAGATGGAGAATTTTCTGATTGCTTTCTCATTATTAGATTCAGATTAAGCATTTTTGGAAGGAAAACTACATAGATGACAGTGTGTCTTCAGTTTTCTCCATTACTGGAAGTGCTCAGCTTGAGCGTTTGGTTAACTTGATCAGTGGAAGGATTTTGCCATTATAAAGATAACTTTTCCCTTTTGTAATTATATTTGTAAACTGAGGACATTGTGGGAATATCCTCTTCCTCAACAATTTCTAGGGCGGTGCCTGTGGCTCATCGAGTAGGGTGCTGGCCCCATATACCGAAGGTGGCGGGTTCAAACCCTGCCTCCACTGAACTGCAAAACAGAAAAATAGCCAGGCCTTGTGGCAGGCGCATATAGTCCCAGCTACTCGGGAGGCTGAGGCAAGAGAATCGCCTAAGCCCAGGAGTTGGAGGTTGCTGTGAGCTGTGACGCCATTGCACTCCACCGAGGGCGATAAAGTGAGACTCTGTCTCTACAAAAAAAAAAAAAA
>CAUYRH010046510.1:0-25396 GCA_963574655.1 Perodicticus potto
GGAAGGGGAGGGAGAGGGAGGGTGGGGGGAGTGAGGATAGAGGGCGGGATCACACCTGTGGTACATATTTGAAGGGTTAGGAGAAAACTTCTAAATACGGATCAAAATTGTTCTCACAAAGTAATGAGAAAGTCTCTTGAATCAGGTTGATGAAAATATCTTTGATTGTATCTGAAGCCCGTACACTGTACCCCATGACTGAATTATTGTACACAGATATGATTCAATAAAAAAAAAAAAAGAAAAATATGATGTTTGAAAGGAAAAAAATGTATTTCAAATATCCTCGGAATAACGTTAAGAAGAAAGGAAGAAGAATACAAGCAGGGTGTATAGTATAGTTCTAACGTGGGTGTGTGTGAAGATGTGCATGTGCGTGGACCTGGCGTATACCCTTATACAGATACACCAATGAGTAAAGCAAATAAAAACTTGTGCCCTTGCACAATTAATATTCTATAGGGGAAGAAGCAGAAAATAAATAACAACTATGATGAATTATTTTAGGTGTTAAGATGTTGGGAGTGCTGAGAGATGAGAAAGGGGCGGAGGTGTAATGGCCACAGGGCAGGGTTACCAGATGAGATACCGAGTGCCCTGTTGAATTTGAATCTCAGGCAAACAATAAATCATTACAATATCAGGGACATGTGTATACCACAAACACGTATTCATTGTTATCTAAAAGCCACATTTAATTGGATGCCCTGCATTTTTATTTCCTAAATCTGGCAGCCTTGATCCTAGGTAGGCATCCCTTGACATTGAGCAGGTGACATTTGAGCCTTGAGTCTATCTGGGAAAAGAGCATTCGTGCTTGGATCAAAGAGAGCAAAATAATGATTGTAGTTTTCTCTGGGCAGAGGGATTAATGGATTTGCCTTTCTTTTTATTTTTGTTTTTGTAAGTGTCGTCTAAATACCTTACAACAGCTATGTATTACTTTTATAATAAAAAAATAGATTAAAAATCAGCGAGCTGGATGCTGTGTAGCGAGATCTGACTAGGACTGACACAGCTTCATCTGCTTTTGTTCATTCTCAGAGCTTCCAGCAAACCAGGCTCCCAGCTGCCCCGCCCCTTTAACCTGGCCCCTCCTGTCCTCAACAGATCTGCAGCCCTCAAACCGCCATACCTTAAATGAGGGTGTACAGCAGGCATCCACACTGCAGAGCCCACCCTGAGATAGTTGTGCGGCTTTCCCACACAGGAAGGTTACTTTCCCAACTAATTCATTTTAAATAGCATCTGCTTGGGAAAGATGCATTAGAATGGATCAAGAATTTTATATAAAGGGTTGGAAAAAGTAGTTTTATTGAAACAAGAGTGAGTAAGATCCGTATTTCTAAATTTATTTTTTCTTATACCAATATGTGATTTAAAATAGTATTGTTCTTACTAAGGTAATAGATGAAATACTATAATTAGAAACACCACCTGTTCATTTGCATTTATGAGCTTTGTTTATATAGAGTGAGGCAGGTCAGATAACCCTTAAAATCTCAGGAATATGAGAGGTGGGTTGCCTTGTATTCAGGGGTATGTGGGGAGGGTTTGCTATACACTCTAAGAATTACAGCCTTTCCATCTTAGCTGGAGCAATAAATAATGTTATAGCTTGTATGCCTTGAATACTTGCAATGCAGCCTGTTCTAAATGCTTTGTTTGTATTAATTCATTTTATCCTCACAACAACCTCATGAAGATGGTGTCATTATTACTATTACTTCACAATACGAGCTTAGGCAGTCTGGAGCCAGAGTTTGTGATACACACACACACACATAGAAAATAAATATGTGTATACACAGAGTATCCAGAAAAATGTATATACATTTTAAGAAAGGAAAAATCCGTATTAAAATTGTAATACCAGGTGGTACCTGTGGCTCAAGAAGTAGGGCACTGGCTCCATGTGCTGGAGGTGGCGGGTTCAAACCCGGCCTCAGCCAAAAACTGCAACAACAACAACAAAATTGTAATACCAATAACTGGATGAATACAATTCATGTTTGACTTCTGCGATTACAAGGGGTACTGCAAATGTCACATGACACATTGGTACCAAAATTCCATTCAACTTTGAAAAGTTATACATAGATAACATCTCTTGAAATGTGTGCCCGTGTTTCTGGCACCCCAGCATTCATATATATGTGTGTATGTGTATGTATGTATGTACATATATATATGTACAAACACTCATTACATATACACACACAAACACACACACAAAGTTTGTGTCATGGAAAATGTGAAGCATATACAAAAATGGAAATACTAGTACATTGGGTTCTCATGTGCCCATCACCCAACTAAAATGATATCATCCCATGGCCAAGAGACCAAATATTAATCAAGCAACTTGGACTCATCTGAGCCCACGATCCTTGCCTGCCTATGCCCAGTGCAGGCTGCAGGATTTTGCCATGCCCCTGTAGGTGCTGCGCTAGGTAACATAGTTGCTATTTCGCACTGTTGCAGTAAGATAGCACATAGTAAATGCCTGGCGCACTGTTTGACACACAGTAAACACTTGATAAACATTATTATCCAATTAGCGTTCATCTTCCCCACCTAATGGAAGCTGGGAAGGGCTGCATACCAACAAACCCAGTGGCAGGTCTTCCGTAAATGTCAGCTGAGTAAACAAAAGCGAAATGTCTCAGCCTGAAAAGCTCCAACACATATGGCTGGCTGATTATCTTTCAACAGAGAAATTTTCCTGCCCAAGTTAATAGTTAGCACTACTCAAAACCTTTTCAAAACACAGTCTTTAAGACAAATTGTATACTAATGCAAATGTCAAGGTACCTCTGGCTACTGTTAGCAAAATAAACTGAACAATGACTACATTAGACACGGCAATGCCAGGCATTTGTGTTGTGAGAACTTTGCTTTGCGGACTCTCTGTAGAATTATTTCAGATGAACTGGAATTGCCTTGTTTATGGGAAGCCTAGAAGAAAGCTGAATTCTTCCTATGTTAACCTCGAGGCCACTGGCACCACATGAAATTCGAGGCTAAGCATAGGAGTGAAATCACTAATAAGATCGATGGTGCATTTTCCTTCTGTGAGCAGCTGCCCTGGGCAGAGCCAGGTTCATATCCCGCCTCTGCCACTCACCAGCCTGGAGTGGACCATTTATTTTCTTCAAGCTGTGGTTTTAGGGTGTTTAAAAGGGAAGAAAGCAAATAGCAATCATGAGAATCATTATGAGATTGAAGGAGATAATGTTAGAAATTCTTTCTCCTCCAAAGAGTTTTAAACATGTTAACTTCTGTTATCTCACGTGTTCCTTATCAGCAGTGCTGTTAATGTAGCCCCATCTTTCAACCAAAATAACTGAGGCTCATGGAGGTTAAGTGTCTTGCTCATAATCACACAGCTCTGACACGGGACTTAATTTCAAATTCTCAGTGCCCAAAGACTGTGTTATAGCTAAGAGCTTATATGCCATTTATTTAAATGTGGGGGTGGGTGGGCAGGGGGCAATGAATGAAATTCACTGTGTTCTCTGCATGGCATTGAGATGTCTGCAGTGCTGAAGAGAGTGTGTTCTCTTGATTATATGATACAGTAACCCAAAGATTTCCTCTAACTACCTTGTTGAGCTGTTGCTAGCAATTTGAAATGTTTATATAAGTCCCAGGCAGCCGATCATCTGGATGGCAGGTGCAGTTGGAAACATGGAATAAGAAAAGACTTTATTTATAAATGGCCAGATGAATCCCCAAAATGAACTTGTCAGTCAACCCAAGAAATGTGACTGTGAAGGAACAGGAAATTAATGATTGTCCCCCTTGGCAGAGACGGGCACTGCAGTACTGGGGTCTGAATTGCAGGCTGTCAGCACTTTTCTCAATCCCCCGGCCTGTTGCCCGTTATTTCTGTCAATAGAACTCAGTTCGATATCTAAGAAACGTTGGTCAATAAACTCAACACTTGCTGGTTGAAATGAACTTCAGCATTATCTGGAAAAAGAGGAAGAAAGGATTGGCTTCCTTCCCCTGCATCCCTCCCTCTCTTCCTCTCTTTATTTCTTTCTTCCACAAACATTTATGATGCCGGCCACCTAGCAGACCTTGTGCTGATCGCTGAACAAACAGCATACTCCCGTGTGGTGGAATTTACCTCTGTATGGATGGATCCAGGAGCTGGGGCAATTCCGTCTGCTTGGTGTGGTGGAAGGAGGGCTTCCGGCTTCCTGGAGGAGGCGATCGCTGAGCTGAGCCCGATGCATGCTTAGAGAGATGGTGATGAGAAATGGCATGCCCCGGCACCCCCGCATCTTTTCCTTCTCTTTCTCTCTTTTGCTGCCTCCTCTTCCTCAAGAATGAGCCCCTGGTGTATTTTAGTACTGTCACCTTTGGTACAAAAGAGAATAAAATAAGTCATTCATTCAAGTCATCATAATATATAATTTCACATCACATAAGAATAATTTATTGAAAAAAGAATAATTTATTGGGCATCCACACTGTGCCCATAAAACCATCAGAAGGTCCCCAAGGGCAATTTCTTATAACTGCCTGTATCTACAAGGCTGTATCTAGATGTTTGCACATAGTAGGCACCTAATGAATACCTTTATTTTAGAATGAGGATCAGATACTTTATATACGTTACTACTAATCTCACAATACTTGAAAGATAGATATGATCAGTACTATTTTTTCACATGTACTATATTTCTTATACATAGTAGTCAGCATTATCCTTGAAACTGTGTATCAGATCTGGGGTTTCATACATAGCAGAGCAGCTCTTTAGTTGCCATCTATTGAAAGTCAACTCATGACACAAAGATTAGAAAGATGAAAGAAGAAAAATATTTTTTAAAATAAGAACAAAGAAAGATGAATTAAACAAGTTTAAAAAAAAAGAAAGAAGAAAAAAAGAAAAATGTACATTAGATCATTACACTCTTTGTTCAAAACCCCCAAGGCCTTTTTGCAGTGTATGTACCCTTGCTTACAATAAAACCTGAAGTCGTTAGTCACATCCAAGACTGTGATCTGGCCCCTGCTGTCCGTGAAGGGCCATCCCCACTCCTGCCTGTGGGCCTTTACCTCAGCTGTTGCCTCTGCTTGTAACGTGTGTGTGGCAGCCTGGTGGTTTCTAGCACTTCCTTCCTGCCTCTGCTCAAAAAACATCTCACTGAATGTCCTCCCCCAAATCTGAAACAGATGGCCCTTCACCCCAGGGGTCTCTGGCTCAGTCCCTGCCTTCTTTTCCTTTCACTCGTCACTCTCTGACTTTACATGATGTATTGACATGTGTGTTTACATCTGTCTCCCCTGAATCTCTCACCTAGCTGGCACTGGATAATCATTAAACTTGTCATGTAAGATTATTTATATGTTTTTCTAAATTTAATCTTTTCAACAACCTTATGAAATAGGCATAATATCCCTATGTTCTAATAGGGAACTTAGAACATATTTAATAACAACATCAGCAGCAGCCATTTACTGAGCACTTGCTGTATGCCAAACACTGTGCTGGTTGCTGTGCTTTTCCTATCTCATTTGTTTATCCCCAGGACCCTGCACCATGATGAGGACCCTGCATCCTCATCAAGGCCTTCCATGACCACCTGATTTATTCAGAACCCTTGCCCCAGCTCACATATGAGCTTCATAACTCTTTAATCCTTATTTGCTGGTTTGATGTCTGTCTCTTTCCACTAAATACATGAGGAAAAGTACTCTCTTACCTACCCCTGCCTTCACTAAACCTAGAACTGTGCCTGACATGTAATAGATGCTCAGCAGGTATCTTTTTCTCATTCATTCAATGCCAAATTTCATCCCCACCACAAAAAGGGAAAAAAACATCTGCAGAAACAGTCAATTCTTCCACACTGCTCAAAAACAGTCTGTATTTGAGGTACTGCATATACCATCTGTCATTCATTATCCCCAATATTTTCTTTTCCAGCCCCCAAGCAGGTCAAATAGTGGCCATGGACAGGCACAGTCACTTATGTTTGTAATCTCAGGACTTTGAGGGGCCAGGACAGGAAGATCATTTGAGGTAGGAGTTTCAGTGTAGCCTAGGCAATGTAGCAAGACCCCATCTCTATAATTTTTCTTTCTTTTTTTTTTTTTGTAGAGACAGAGTCTCAACTTTGTCACCCTCAGTAGAGTGCCGTGGTGTCACACAGCTCACAGCAACCTCCAGCTCCTGGGCAACCTCCAGCTCCTGAGGCAATTCTTTTTCCTCAGCCTCCTGCATAGCTGGGACCACAGGCACCCACCACAACCCCCGGCTATTTTTGTTGTTGTTGTTGCAGTTCAGCCAGGGCCGGGTTTGAACCAGCCACCGTTGGTATATGGGGCCGGCGCCCTACCCAGGTGCTGCCCTCTATAATTTTTCTTAAATAGTCAGATGTGGTGGCACACACCTGCCATCTCAGCTATTGGGGAGACTGAGGCAAGAGGATCACTTGAGTCCAGGAATTTGAGGTTATAGTGAGCTATGAGTAGACAACTGTACTCCAGAAAGCCTGCTCATCCCTTTGGTTTAAAGAAAAGAATAATTTTCCTTGTTTTACTATACAAACCTAAACCTAAGGTAGCACTTAAATGGTAGTAGTGGGCATTTAGTATTTGTTAAATGACTGAAGGAATGAATAAGTGAATTAATGGCTACGTGATAGAGCTTCTGTTAGTCGACCACCCAAGGGACTATAACAAACTGGTCAATATATGGAGGTGGTCAACATAAGGAACTAGGTCTTAGTACATGTGGTGCATGTCTAGTCTATACAAATTAGATAAACTTAGGAGATGGTCAGTGTAGATAGAGAGATGGTCAACTATGGAAATTCTACTGGATTTTGAAATGAATGAGTGAACAACTTTGCCAAAAATATTCTGAAAAAGCTCAGAATTTTTGGCTAGTTCTTCTGCTAACAAAAGTCAGGACGTGCTGAATCAAATCCAGATGCTCTGAACTAAGGTGTTTCATAATGGTTTATAGATACAGTCCCATTTATACCATTGCCCTGTGTAAACACTTCAAATGGCTGACCTGTCACAATACTCAGCAAACACCACTAGAGCTACCTTGATTGGGTATCTCGAAGAACTTCCAAAGGGGTGAAAAAACCTAGATAGTTTATGAATAATTGATTTCTATGAGGTCTGACAATTAAATTTGCAAACTTGGCACTGTGGATTTATGCTGGCAGCACTGTACAGATAACTTGGTAAGGTTTTATAACCTTAGTATATCAGTGTCTCACAGTTGTGCTTTTGTTGACATGTGGTAATGTGTTTCTGAGTTGCATTCATTATTGTGTTTTTGTGTACGTTCATCGAATTATAGCAATGAACAAACATTAAATTTCTTGTTAGACTTGCCAAGAGTGGAAGTGAAATCAGGGACATATTAGTTCAAGTTTAGAGCAATAATTCCAGGAAGAAAATAGTAGTGCACAAATTGATTAAATATTTTTGTGAAAGGAGAGAATGCATCACTAATGAAGAGAGGTGAGGGCAGCCAGTAACAAGAAGAACTAATGTAAAAATTGCAAAAATTCATCAAAATTGTCATCTGACTATAAGAAGCATAGCAGACCACATAAGCATCAATAAAGAAACAGTTGGGACATCTTAACTGAAAATCTTGGCCAATAACTCATGGCTCTTGCATCACAAGAGTGCACCAGCTCACACAGCACTGTCTGTAAAGGAGTTTTTAGCTAGTACAAATAACTGCATTGAAACATCCTTCCTATTCACCTGATCTAGCCCCCAGTGACTTTTTTCTTAATGCAAAAATAAAGGAACTATTGAAAGGAAGATGTTTTGATGACATTCAGGACATCAAGGATGATTATCAGAGCAGTGCTGATTCCAGGAAAAGAGTTCCAAAATTCCTTTGAAGGGTGGACTAGGCACTGGTGCCAGTGCATAGCTTCCCAAGGGGAGTACTTCAAAGGTGACCATAGTGATATTCAGCAATGAGTTATGTAGCACTTTTTCTAGAATAAGTTCACAAACTTACTTGTAGGGACGCATATATCCTCACCCTTCATAGGTGATATAAAGGTTGAGGATGCACTTTCAGATTACCAGGAGTAAGCATCTGATGTCAGTTCACCTGTTCACCTGTAAGCCAGAGGAAAACAAGACACCTTACCTGAAAAGTCTATAAGGCTGTGTCCAATGTGTGTGTATATGGAGAGGGATGTGAATTTCCATAAAGCCAAATGGTGGTGGTGTTACCAGAAGAAGGAACGTGGCTATGTCAGAACAAATATAAGAGTGTTCACTGTGTAGTCTCACTCCTGTCTCCACAAACCCTAAACCTAGCTAAACGGCCCCTCTTCCTTCAGTTCTTGTCTTCTATTATGTGCACATGTGTGTTTATGTCAATGGAATTTTATCTTGCTCTTTTAGAAAAGATAATATTATACCATTATTTTTTTCATATAATTTGCTATACCTAGAAATTCATACCTCCATAGGTCCCATTGTAGGAATGAGCTGTATTTTAGTAATTGTTCCCTCACTGTTGAGTAGATCATTTCTTTTTTTTTTTTGTACCATTATTAAAAAAAATATCTTTGTGCATACATCACCACCTGCGTAGCTCATTTTCCTCTACAATTTATTATTGTGATCGCTCGGTCAAAGTGTATGCACACTTCAAGAGTCTTTCACATTTTGCCAGATTGCTTTTCATAAATTTTGGCAAGCTATACTCCCACAAGTGGAATAGGAAAATAGCATTTTACTACACTCCCTTCAGTGCTTAGAATTATCATCTGACAAAAATACTTGCCAGCTTGATTGATGAAAACTAATACCTTCTTGTCAAATAAATGCGAATTAAGACAGAGGCAAGCTTTTGGAGAATAGTTTACACTCAAGGTTTTCATTTCCTCAACCCTACTTTCTTTGTGATCCAGACTTCTGTTTGCTTTTTGCCTCATAATGTGACACTGTCTCAAATATAGTGACTGGTTTTAATCTATGATCCTCTATCCCTTTCTTCTTCCTCCTTTTCTGCCTTTATTATTTTTTCTTTCTCTTCCTCCTCACACAGTCCATCACTGCCTTAAAATATGTTTGAATAATTGGGTTATAGCCTTCATATGAAAGCTATAAATTAGTTTCATAGTAGGGCTGAGCACATTGAATACTTTTTCTTCTATTCTTGAGATACTTTGCTAAGAAGAATGTGTTCCAGCTCCATCCATGACGGGGAAAGAGGTAAGGGAAGGAAGGGGAAAGGAGGGTGGGTGGAGAGAGGGTAAATGGTGGGATCACACTTATGGTGCATCTTAGAAAGGACAGGTGAAACCTACTAAATGCAGAACACAAATGTTTTCACACAATAAACGAGAAAATCCCATGAAGGTTATGTCGAACAGTTGGATGAACATATTTCAAATTGTGTATGAAGCCCACACACTGTACTGCATGATTGCACTAATGTACACAGCTATGATTTAATAAAAAATAAAAATTAAAAAAAATTGAAGAAAAAAGAGAAAAAATATGTTTGAACAAGTGTATTAATGCACATAGTTCAAAATCAGTTACAAACACATTAAAGTCTTTCTTCGTCTATACACTCACTGCCACCTGTTCCATTACCCTCAGATTTGAAGTCACCTGTCCTCTTTCTGAGCTCCTGCAGACCTCCCTGATTATCTTTTTGCCATATCAGCCAGCTCCACTGCTGGCTTTGTGAGGCCAGAGGCCATGGCCTGTTTACACTTGAGAGCTCACAGCACAGAGCCAGGCATAGTAGATGCTTAATAAATATCTTTACAATGATGGATGGAATGATAGGTGGATAGAATGGTGAATGGACGAATGGATGGATAATTATTTTCTTGTTTCAAAGGAAATTAGGAATCATCATACAAGGCATTGAATATCTAACAGTCTTACAATTACTGATGATCAGTGGGTAATTACCTTGTGATTTTTATCACAGAAAAATCTCATTCATTAAATTGTGCTACAGCTAATCCTGATGCTTCAAAGTAGCAATAGTTCTTATTCAGCAAATAAGCTAACTAATTAGTGTTTAATTATTATAACTCACTATCCACTATTAATATTTTTTTTCAAATAGGTAATAGATTGGACACAACCTTTTGCTGCCTGCAATTTCCATTATACAGAATAAGGTCATTTGTGGGAGGCAGGTAGGGAGTACCTTGTTTTCTGCATTAGCTGGAGTCTTGTGAGAAATTGTACTTTTTTCTAACCCATCAACATGGTGAAAAGGGAGCAGCCTCTCCCACCCCAGCCCCCAACTAGGTGCAGACTGAGAAGTGCAGAGAAAGAGATTTGCACTGGTTCGACTTTTCCTCTGTGCAAGGCAATGTGGGTGGTGCTTTAAGTAGCTTATGCGATTTTGCTTTCCTATTAGCCCTGAGAGGTAGGTACTATGATGTCCATTTGATAAACAAGGAGGCCGGGGTTAGAAAGATCAGTGACCCTTGAGAGGTCACACAGGGAAGTAAGAAGCAGAGCCGGATTCCAACCCCGATTTGGCAAGTGTCTTTCAGGGAGGAGAATGTGGACTTCAGAGCCAAATGCAGCTGACCTATATTATATCTCCACTTTTAGGGAACGATGGGCTTTTAAATGACTACTTTGAGCTTCAGTTTTCTCATCTGTACAAGGAGGCTATGAGATCTCCCTTATGGGACTGAACTAGAAAATGTGTATAAAATACACAACAGAGATTGGTGATCTCGCTTTTCTCCTGCCCAAGTCATGCCTTCAGAGGGACTCACTGCCCATTTCCAGTGGAGACAGGAGATTTCTTCATCCTCCTTCTCTTCTACATCTCCAGCTATTCGGAAGCCCACCTGCCTTTCTTCTCTTCCTATGTTCTTCCTTTCCTCTTCCTCATCATTCTGGTCCTCATCTTTTTTCAAGACCCGTTGTGTCACCACCTCCTCTAGGGAGCCTTCCCCAAACAACACAGGAAGAAGTCATCTTTTCCCCTCTAGGATAGCATGATGTCTTTATGTATCTGTGACATAAGCATTCACTCAGCTTCATGGTATAAATCTTTACTTGCTGTCTCTGCACCAGTCTGTGCTCTTGAGAGCAGCGACCTTGCTTCATCAGGTCAGAATGCTCAGTATCTAACAGAGGGCCTCGCACCCAGAAGATGCTCCAGAATTTGGAGATGCATCCCCACCATGCCCCCTACATATGGCAGCTCTGAGTGTGGGTACTTACAACAAACCTCCTTTATCTAAGAAGGAAGAAAAGAGGAAACAGGAGGTAGCATGTACATGTTTGCACAAGGTGCATTGCCTTATTTATTTCACCCAGTTCCCTGGCCACCCTTGGAGGAAACATCAAAATGACATCTATAGAAGAGGAAGCTGAAACTCAGGACGAGAGGTCACTCATGCAGGGACCAACCCCAGGGGGCTTATAAAATGTTTTCCTAAAGCCAAACTCTGTTCTTCTTTCACCACATCACATGTACCCCTCCCAGAAGAAATTGATTTGGTGTGATCACAGCTGAGTTTTAATTTCCTGTGTCTCCCTATATGGCCTCAGACTTCTGATTATAAACACAAACTGAGGGATATTCAGGGACAAGCTTTTTCTATCAAAGTTTCAATCTAGGCAAGAGCTTTTAACCATACAGGTTTGTGAAATTACACAGGAAAATACTGCATCTTTACTTTCACCTGCAACTCATTGAAATTTAGCATGTCCTTCTATTTACAGGCACAGGCCCCTACCCGGTGTGTTAACCAGTGTGTTGCCAATAGAAGCTACAGATGGTTTTGTAGCATATTTCATTTGTTATATATGTCTTCAAATATAGTTTATGTTTATCACTGTTTTGAATTTACCATTATTAGTGCATTCGCTATTAGATCTTTTTGTTTAACTAATCAATAAAGAAACACATGTATTGTTATATTACAAGTGACTCCCTAAGAATATTTCGATAAATGGTTCCAGTTATAAGCTTTGGCACTTGAGTTCATGCATATAAAAATATGATTCTAAGATGTGGCCATAGGCTTCTCCATCTTGACAGAGGGGCCTGGACACTAAGTTAAGAACCACTGTTATTTGGGATTTTAAGAGTAATTTTCAGGATCGATGGAAAGCAGGCTATTGTTAATAACAGTAAACAGCAACAATAAAAGCAAGTGTATAAGTCTCTGTGATAGGTTCAGTGCTCTGCAGAGCGTTTCACAAAGATCAAAATTTCATTCATTCATTCATTCATTCACTCACCAATTCATCCAGTAAAAGTCTGGGTGCCTGTGCAGTTTTCTAGGCACTGTTGAAGGCACGAAACCGAAGTGAGCATGACCAAGCTGCTGCCTTCATGGGGAAGGCATGGGGTTTATCATCTCGTGCAGTCCTTTCAGTAAGCTAAGAATCAGGTTTTATTATCCATGATTTATTTGTGAGAAAACTGAGGCTTAGAGTGAGTGAGTGAGTGACTTGAATGAGTCATTAAAGTTCTCTCAACTAGCAGGTGGCAGGGTCGTCCTCACCGTGACGTGCTGTGTGCTCACCCTGCCTTTCTTCTCCTCCTTAGATCTTTATTTCTGATTTCCCTACTGATTATGTAAGTCTCTTGATTCATCACGGGCAAAACAGTGGTAATAAAAGATTTTCGTTCTGTTTCTCTCTCTCCTTCCCTCTGTCTCTATTTCCAGTCTGAAATCTCCAACTTATTTCTGAAATGAAATTGACAATTGGATGCAGTTGGCAGCCTTTCTGGGAAGCTGCATGTTGTTATAGGAATTGAAGCTGGAAGGCCCTATAGAGATCATCACTGCATCATTGTATAAAGGTGGAATCTGGGGTCCAGAGAGGGTGGAGAGTCACCCTAGGACATGCAGCAAGGGAGAGGGAGCTGGACACAGATGGTGTACCTGAGCCTCCAGACCGGTGCTCTCCTGGCTGACAGCAGCTCCCTCTACCATCCCAGGTCACCAGGTCCCCTCAGGACACACACTCCTGAAAACCAGGCCCTCCCACCTCTGTAGCCCATCTCAATGGGCTTCTCTCTGTGATGACAGCTGGGAGGAGCTCTCAGTGACTCCAGGAAGATGTCCCATGAATGAATAATCCTCGGCCTTAGCACTTGTCACTGAACTTTTCTGCTGTTTCCTTTTTGAAATAATTTGCAAAGGGTAGGAGAAAGGGTGGGGTGGGTGAGGCAGAGACTTCCTACAACTGAGTAGTCAGAACGAGTACAGGGAGGAGGAGATGGCTTTCTGCCATCAGAGATCAGGACTTCACAGCCACTGCGTGTGGTGGGCGAGAGCTAGGGGTGGCATCCTGATGCTGTGGGGAAAGTCCGGGTGTGGCAAAACATTTCCAGGCCACAGGCTCGTTGGCTTCAGGGCTGGATACTCTCCAGGAAAATTCCCACCCCCACCTCCCTAGATTAGATTGGCTCATCTGCCATATGCTCTTACAGTGCCCGGTGTTTTTAAAGCATCAATCACGTGTGTAATTATAGATATGGATATAGCCATAGGCACGCCTAGGGACAGAGAGTCAAGATACACGTATAAAGTAGACGTAGGCATGGATGGACCACACATCATCACATTGATGCCGAGTGAGTCTGTTTCAATAACTAACTGTGTGCCCCCGGAGAACAGAACCTATGCCTGTTTTACTTCCTTTTTTTTTAAAGAGCTTTGTTGCCCAAGCAAGAGTGCAGTGGCTCAATCAGAGCCTCCTAAGTAGCTGTGACTACAAGCATAAGCCATCAAACCTATCTAATTTTTAAATTATTATTATTTTGTTGGAGAGATGTATTCCCCTGGCTTTTATTTTCAAACTTCTGGCTTCAAGTGATGAGCTCCACCTCAGCCTCCCGAAGTGCTGGAATTAAAGGCATGAGCCACTGCAGCAGGGTACTCTTTTCTGCGGATAGGCATAGCCTCAGAGCTGTTGTGAGTTTGATTCTAGACCATTGTAAAAAAGCAAATATCATGATAAAACAAGTCACAAAAATCGTTTGTTTTCTCAGTGCACATAAAAGCCATGTTTGTACTGAAATCTGTAAAGTGTGCAATTGCATTTGTCTTAAAAAAATAAAATATATTCTTTAATTAAGAAATATTTTAGTGCTAAAAATGCTCATGATATTCAGAGACTTCTAGGTTTCATAGTCTTTTTGCCGATGGAGGGTCTTGCTTCGATGTTGATGAGGCTGACTGATCAGGATAGTGGTTCCTGAAGGTTGGGGTGACTGTGACCATTCCTTAAACTAAGGCAACAGTGAAGTCTGCTACAACAATTGGCTCTTCCTTTCCTGAAAGATCTCTCTGGAGCCTGCAATACTGTTTGATAGCATTTTACCCACAGGAGAACTTTTTTTTCAAAATTGGAATCAATCTTCTCAAACCCTGCTGCTGCTGTATCTGCTATGTTTATATAATATTCCAAATCCTTTGCTGTCATTTCAACAACGTTCAGAGCATCTTCACCAGGAGTACCTTCCGTCTCATGAAACCACTTTCTTTGCTTAGCCATGAAAAGCACCTTCTCATTTGCTGACGTTAGATCCTGAGATTGCAGCCGTCCAGTCACATCATCAGGCTGCACCTTCTAATTCTTGGTCACTTGCTGTTTCTACCCCATCTGCAGTTAGTCCCTCCACATCCGAGATCTTGAACACTCAAAGTCATCCCTGAGGGTTAGAATCAACTTCTTCTAAACTCTGTTCATGTTGATATTCTGCTTCCTCCCAGGACTCAGGAATGTTCTTAATGGCATCCAGAATGGTGAATCCTTTCCAAAATGTTTTCCACTTAACTTTGCCCAGATCCATCAGAGAAATAACTATATTTGGCAGCTATATTTTTATGAAATGTATTTCTTCAATAATAAATTATTTCTTGACCCATGGCTGCAGAATAGATGTTGTTCTGGCAGGCATGAAAACAACATTATTCTCCTTGTACGTCTTCATCAGAACTCTTGGGTGACCAGGTGCATTATCAATGAGCAATCATATTTTTAAAGGAATCTTTTTTTCTGAGCAGCAGTTCTCAATAGTGGGCTTGTAATATTCAGCAAATATTGCTCAATATTATAACAGCAAATGTGCTGTCACCTAGGATTTGTTGTTCTATTAATAGAACATAGGCAGAGTAGATTTAGCATAATTCTTACGGGCTTGAGGATTTTCAAAATGATAAATGAGTATTTGCTTCAACTTAAAGTCATCAGCCACATTAGTTCCTAACAAGGGAGTCCGTCTTTCCTCTGACGTTTTAAAGCCAGCATTAACTTTTCTTGTCTAACTCTGAAAGTCCTGGATGTCCTCATCTTCCAAGAGAAGGCTGTTTTCCTAGATTGGAAATGTGTTGTTCAGTGTCACCACCTTCATCAATGACCTTACCTTGATCTTCCGGGTAACTTGCTGCAGCTTCTCCATCAGCACGTGCTGCCTCACCTTGCACGCTCATGTTATGGAGACAGCTTTTTCCTTAAACCTTAAGAACCAACTTCTGCTAGCTTCCAGCTTTTCTTCTGCAGCCTCCTCACCTCTTTTGGCCTTCACAGAATTGGAGACGGATAGGGTCTTGCTCTGGATTAGGCTTTGGTTTAAGGGAATTCTGTGACTGATTTGATCTTCTGTCCAGACCACTATCACTTACTCCATATCACAATAAGCTGTTTCGCTTTCTTATCACTCCTGTGTTCACTCAAGTCTCATTTTTAATTTCCTTCGAGAACTTTTCTTTTTTAAATTTTTTGTTTTTGTTTTGTTTTGTTTAAGATAGAGTCTCATGTTGTTGCCCTGGGTAAAGTGCCCTGGTATCATCATAGCTCACAGCAACCTCCAACTCTTGGGCTCAAGTGATCCTCTTGCCTCAGTTTTTTTATTTTAGTAGAGAATGGAGTCTCCTTCTTTCAGGCTGGTTTTGAACTCCTGACCTCAAGCAATCTACCCACCTGCCTCAGCCTCCGGGAATGATAGGATTACAGGCGTGAGCCACCATGCCTGGCCTAGAACTTTTCTTTTTCATTCAAAACTTGGCTGTTAGCACCAGAGGCCTACCTTTTGACTTATCTCTCATTTTTCCATGTGTCTTCCTTACTCAATCTTATTGATCATTTCTAGCTTTTGATTTCAAGTGAGAGAGCCATGTGACTCTACCTTTCACCTGGACACTTAGAAGCTATTGTGGGGTTGTTAATTGGCTAATTTAAATATTGTTTCTCTAAAGAGAGGGAGAGAGATCAGAGAACAGCTGGTGGGTGGAGCAGTCAGAGCACAAACAATATTTATAAATTAAATTCATTGTCTTAAACAGGCATACATTGTGGTACCCCCAAAACAGTTACATTTATCACAGATCATCATAAAAGATATAATAATAATGAAGATGTTTTGGGAATTACCATAATGTGACCTAGACACACAAAGTGAGCACACGCCGTTGGAAAAGTAGAACTGATAGACTTGCTCCATGCAGGTTGCTGCAAACCTTCCATTTGCAAAAAGGAAAAAAAAAGCCATATCTGTGAAGTGCAATAAAGGAAAGTACAATAAGGGAGGTTTGCCTGCACCTAATCTCCCATGGTGAGCACTGGGTAAATATTTGCTAAATAAACCAATACATTGCCCAAAACACAAGAGCTCTGTATTGATTGTCCCATTTGGGCCTCATGGTAAAGAGGAACTTTCGTATCTTTGAACTTTGTGAATCCTGCTCCTCAACCCTGAGAGTTGAGTATTACTGTCTGCATTTCACCTATGGACAAAGAACATCACGGGCATTTTCTCTTTGTTCCCAAGACCACACAGCTCATGAGCCTTGCTTGTCCCCCAATTGCCTTCCTTCAGCACCTGGCCTCATTGAGTGCACAGCGGCAGCACTCCCAGTGCCCTGGGGGGGATGGGAGTGAGCACTCTTGGCATTCAGAAAGCTTCTGACTTGCGTAGAGGCACAAGGTGCTCACGGGAAGCCATGAGACTGCACAATAGATATATCTCAGCCCAAAGCAGTGCAAACTGTAATAGCTAGAGGAAGAAGCATACAGTCAGTATGGAACACCAACCCCTGAGTCTCTGGGGAGGACTAAAGAGAAGACAGGCACCAGGGAGGCTGTGAACCCACTTAATGCAGACATTCCGATGGCACTAGTTATTGCTAGTTGTTGGGCACTTTGCCTCTTAATGTGGGTTGACACTCCCAGGGTGGAGGCCAGCCCTGTCACTAGGCCCCACTGCCAGTCTGCTGACCTGCATATGATTATATACATTTATATTCAAATTGGGGGGAAAAACCAGACATGATGCCGTGATCCTATAGGGGTATGGCAAGAATTAAATGAGATAATCTGTGTTAAGGCCAAGTTCTCATGTCATCAACTCTCAGTAGATGTGAACCCTTATTATTGCTGCTGTCACCGTGATGTTGTTCATCCCCTCCCCCAGAAGCTGGACTTCCTCCACAATTACCCCAGAAAATGGCCAGCCCTCCCCAGGTCCTGTTTCTGCAGAGACCAGTAGGGGTGCACTGGGAGGTCACATCCCCATTGCTGAATAGTTCTGTCTTTGGAAAAGCACTTGTGCCTTTGTGTGTCCTGTGGCCTCTCACCCCTGTCCCTCCCCTGAAAGCCTTTATACATTCATCCTTAGAATGCAGTCACCACGTGCCAGGTGCCAGGTGCTGTACTGAGGCTTTACCTACATTACTTTTTTTTTTTTTAATTTTTATTAAATTATAATTGTGTACATTGGTGCAATCATGGGACACAATTGGCTGACTTCATATACAATCTGAAATATTTTCATTGAACTATTTAACATAGCCTTCATGGTGAGCATAAATATTTTTAGATGGGGCATATAGTGTCTTGCGGGTCCAGCTCACCCTTCTCTCCATTTGCCTTACCTGTCCGCTCTCTGAAGCATTTGAAGTTTCCATCCTGAGCCAGATGCTGTCAAAATTAGCAGCTGTTTTCCTAAAAAGTGACAAGTGAGGTTAATGGTGCTAAGCTCAATGGCAGCATGGAACACAACTACTAGGCACAGAGGACTGAAGGTCCTTTCAAATAGTTCCCATTAAGGAAGATGAGCCACCTAAGGCAGCATATTGGAGAGGGGGAGATGGTAGGAGAATATACTTAGTTAATGTAACATTCTTTTGATTGTAAACAAGGAAACTGAACTCTGGCTTAACTTAAGCAAACCATGACCAAAAAAGAATTAAATAAATTTATTGGGAAACCTTGGGATTTCTCACTGCCATGTGGAAGAAGGACAGAGCAGCTGTGAGAATCTCAGCTTTCTCGATTCCTGACCTTCTTTCAGTGCTGCCATGAAGTGGCTCGCTTTACTGGACTCCAGGGCTTGGTCTCTTTGATATTAACCTGGATCAGCCAGCTCTGGCCACTTGCCCTTGACATAGCTCAAGGTTCCTTCCTGTCCTGGAAGCCATTCTTAGAGAAAGGAGAAATTTTCTCTTAAGTTTCCATAAAAAGTCAAGTCCTGGGCATTCTTTAACTATTCAGTGTACTTTTTGTTCAGGTTTGCCCTTTGGTTTTTGTTTATCTTATATTTTATTCTCTTAATTCAACTAGTCCTTGGACATGATCACCTAGAAATAGAGTACAGGACTGTTTTTTAATAACCCCAGACCCTGGCATCAATGGGCGTGTGAACACACACACACATCTATCTATATATCTTTCTTTAAATACTATTTCTCTGGCTAGATGTATTATTTTAGATAACCTTATTTCCATGTAGCATTTGGCAACAAATAGGCACCTTTTGTATACTTCTGACTTTTAAAAACATTCAGCGGGTGTATGCACACAAAATCTATGTACATGTGATATTTTTCATATTTTACTTTTTCTAAACTAAAAAGTTTCTTGTGGGGATTTTAGTAAAATCCTTTTTTAAAGAAAGTAAATATTGGTATTTAGTCCATGATCCCAATTACGTTTCTCAAACCAAGTTAGAGTCTTATGTTCTTTGATTTTTTTTTCTATCAGTGCAGAGTTACTTTGTAAAAATAAAAAAATCTGGAAAATTCTTCAGAGCATCTGAATATTTATGGCCCTTTTGCAACTGGCAAGTCTTGGATTCTTTAGAGTATGGTGATCTCTGTTTCAGTTACATGTAGGACTCTCTGCGTTGCAAATGACAGATACAAATGAAACCAGTATGAACAGCAAACAAGGATTGATTATAATGCTGCTGGGGAGAAAAAGAAGAGTTGCAGAAACTGGGAAGGCTCCAGAGCTTGATAATGACTAGAATGAGCGCTGAAGACCTTAGTTACCCATGTTACCTGTTACTACAGATGTATTCAATATTTATTTCATTTTAGCCACACTTGACTGTCTTTCCTATGTTTAAGGAATTCTCTACATTTCTAAGAAAAACCCCCAAATTTTCCCTCCACTTTTCCTTGTATCTCAAGTGCATTCACATGACCTGTGTGTCACCATTCAGATACGCCTGCGTGAGAGTTTGGATTGGACCTTATAGATGCAAAGAAGGAGGTGGCACAAGGACCACAGAGTGGCTCAGGGGCTGAGGTCCTAGCAGCAGAATCCAGAGCTCGGGGTGGTGGAATGAGCCGTGGAGTCCGTGCCCAGCTGTGGGGCAGTGTGGTCTACCCTGGCATGTCAGAGATGGCGTTCCTGCCCTTGAGATTCTATAGGCTAATAAATCTTTAATCAATTTCTTTTTTTGCGTAACTAGCCAGAGTGGTTTCTATTGTTTACAACTAAGAACCTTGACAGACCAATAAATTAGAACTGGCAGTCGGGAAGGTTACAACTGTAAAACTTTTCCTTTTCAATTCTGCTTAGGTCTATTTAATTTCAATTTTGGAACAAGATGATTGGGGGCCAAGTGAACTATAGGCTGAGGGACCTTTCCCTGATAAGATAATAACATTTTGCTTCGGATACTAAATTACACAAATCTGCTAACTAATCACTAGAGGCACCAAGCCCTTTTTCATGGCACCATTCATCAGGGGGATGCAGCAGGAGGGGCTGGTTTATGCTGTGCTCACAAACAAAGCTGCATCTCAGGGCCCATACTCACAAGAGTTTATTTCTTGCTTGTGCTGTGTTATCTTTTGTAGGCTGGCGGGGGTGGGGCACTGCTTTGTGCTGTCCGTCATCGCCTTCCCTCTGGACCCCAGGCTAGCGGTGCAGCCACCATCTGGAGCCTTGACGATCACCTTGGCAGAGGGGGGAGTGCTCTGGAGGGTCTTGCCTGGCATTATTAAAAGCCCTGGCCTCTAAGCAACACACATCACTACTGCTCACAAACCGATGATCAGAGCACTTGCCAGAGGTGCCATCCCACGGTGCACCAGAGTCAGAAAGCGGGAAATGTTTGTTGAGCAGCACTCATGGCCACCGCAGAATGGTAACATTTCAATCATCCGTGTCTAAACGGACATTGTCTAGGTCATGTTTCATGTTCACTGTTTTGAAACGGTTCACTGAATCTGCACATTTGACAGTATTGAATAAAATATCGGAGGCTCTTTCCAGGGAACTGAGATCTAAAATGAAGCAGACATGTGAATTTGGCAGAATAGTGAAACAAAACAAGACTTGATTTACATCTTACAAGCAATGCTGTGGTGCATCCTGGAGTTTGTTAAATTCGATGATTCTTGTTGACATTGTTTATGTTAGATTCTATACACAAGGGAGGGATGGGGACGGTCTGCTGGTCTTTTTCTCTGTGAGTGAGGGGGGAGTGAGTTATTTGAATAAATAAAAGCCATGAGTGTAAATGAGCGGGAGGCCTCTGAAGAGGTGAATCAAACCGCACGTCTAAATCCTTCTTCATGGTGATCGCTTCATTCATTTTTAGTTGGAGCTAGTCGAATGACGTCCAAACATGTTTTCAGAATCCAGCCACAGATCAGAGGCAATTGACATTGGGTAGCATTTGCCAGTGTGCACAATATGATGAGCAAGTCATTTTAGTTTATTTTTCATCTACTTTGAGTGGGGCACAACAAATCACTAAAAAATCCTAATTAGCAAAATATGTGCTCACTGAGCTCAAAGTGATTAGGTTGCGGGCGGAGGCTGCCTCTTTCAGCAGTTCTGAGGGTACAGTCTGGGAGCAGTCAGTGAAGGTTATACATGGGATCCTTTAGTACCTGTTTCCCTGGATTTACAAATGTCATAAGAATACTTCAGTATGCTACAACCCCTCCTATAAGATGGGCTTGTATTTTTACACTTAAGGTTAAATTCTACTCTTCTACTTCGGTGAATGTGGACAAGTGGAATTCCCTCTTTGAACTTTTCTTCTTCTGTAAAAAATTAGTAATAATTAACTCACGGGATTTTTGTGAAGATTAAATAAGAGTATATTGGTGAAAGCATCTAGTAGGAGTCCTGGCACATGGAAATAGTTCAGTAAATGGGTGTGGTCTGTGCGGTCTTGTGTTGCCAGCTGGGACACTGATTTGTAAGTGTCAAAATGTTGGTCCGTTCACCTGGCCAGTTGGCTGGTGATCCTGTAATCCTAGCACTCTGGGAGGCTGAAGTGGGAGGATCTCTGAGGTCAGGAGTTTGAGATCAGCCTGAGCAAGTGCAAGACCATCTCTACAGAAAAATAGAAGACTAGACAGGTGTGGTGGTGGGTACCTGTAGTCCCTGCTACTTAGGAGGCTGAGGCAGGAGGATTGCTTGAGCCCAGGAGTTTGAGGTTGCAGTGAGCTATGATGATGTCACTGCACTTTAGCCCAGGTGACAGAGCGAGACCTTGTCTCAAAAAAAAAAAAGATACAAGCATGTATGTGTGTGGTATGTAAAACCCAGAATTTACTGTATGTTTTAATATTTCTCTTAGTCTTGAAACTTAAAGTATTCACAATATTCTCAGGATCAGAGGAGCTAGAATATGTTTTAAAAATCTGGAATAAAAGCTGTCAGTAATGAGTACATTTTTGTTAGTGTTTTATTATAAATGTAGTCCCCTTATAACTCATCTAAATTGTTATCGCTTACCCATCCATATCAGTTTATGGCTTTTTCTTCAAAACTAATTACAAATATCTTTTATAATGTGCTGTTAAATTATTTTGGTCTGTATTAGGATTGAGTTTATAAATGTATAAATTCCAGGATTTTAAGCTATAACTTTCCCTCCAAAGAATGCAAACGAATTTCCTGTTGACTGGGTGACTTACTACACTCTTACCTCTTTCATTCAAGGAAGGCCATTTGGAGTAATCAAGGGTTGAAGAGCTAATCGCTGAATTATTTTTCTGGCCTTGACCTCCACATTTTAGTCAATTAAGTGCAAATTATTATACTTGGTACTTTATATGAATTTTAAAGATAAATTCAAGTTAACACAACAAAGTCTAAGTATCAGCAGTGCAACATAGTATATGGGGAATATTCAAGAAACTTCTAATTTAAGAGTAGGGTAGAAGGGGGCCATTGTACTAAGGGAGTTGTATATATTCTTTGATTTAATTACCAGACAAACCCATGAGGTAGGAATTGTCCTTATTTTGCAGACAAGGAAGTCGAGGTTCAGAGACTTGAGCAAGATACAGCTCTAAGTGATGAACTGAAGGTTTAACCTCAAAATTCATGCCTTTTTCTGTTTGCCTGTTGAGAAGGGAGCTAACACCCAATTATGACATCAAGTGGATTATTTCCCAGATGAAAATTAAAATCTTGTAAGTAAAAGACACCACAAAGTTAAAGTTCAAGTCATGGTCTGGGAGAGGATGTCTGAAATGTACAGCACAAATATGGATTAACATCCAAAACTTTAATAAAAACCCCAACGAAACAAAAAAAATGCAAACAACAGAAAAATAAACATGGTACCAACCAGGAATTAACAGAAGAGGAAAACAAACTGTACTCATATAAGGTAAAATAAAAAAACCCAAATTGTATGTATACAGAGGGTGCCAAAAAATGTGCACACATTGTTAGCGGAGTTACCTATGCACTACTTTTAGCAGTGGAATTGAAGATACTGTTACTGGACAAATGCACCTATACATACTTTTCACATCCATTTTCCCTGCAATTTGTACACTTTTTGGAAATGATCAGTTTTACTTCCAACAAGATCTCTTAAACTGTGTGTACATGTTTTGGGCACCCTGGTATATAAAGATGATCAACTCTACTAACAAGAAAGGGATGCTAATTAAAATACACTGGGATTCTAGTGCATTCACATCATATTGGAAGGAATACAGCACATCTGATAAAACAAGGATTGATAATCATATGGGGAAAAGGGAACTCCTTCCACACTGCTTTATCCAGAGTAGCTCTCTCGCCTCACTCTTCCAATACCCTCTCTCATTTTCTCCACAGCACAACTCCCCTCTGACAATTTTTATTTTCTTTTTGTTTGCAGCCTCATCCTCCATGAAGGTAGGGAGCTCCTCTGTCTTGCCACCTGTCCCCAGAGACTGTGATAGTTCTGGTACATAGTAGGTGTTTAATAAATAGTGAGCACTATTTATTGAAAGAATGGTTACTTATATCATGGAGGTACTAACCCAGCTGAAAGGGGGTTTGAGAAACAGCTGAATCTTTCAAGTACTACTCAAGAATCTCTTTGAGATCTCTAATTCCTAAATCAGGATATTACACTACACACTCTTACCACTGATAACCCAACATTCCTTTCCTTCAGATAATGGTGAATACAGGACAGAGGTCAAGAACCACGTTTGGCTTGCTTCTGTTCTTGTGTGGCCCATGAGTTAAGAATGACCTTTGCAGAGGAACCTTTGCAATCAATTTGATGTTAGGAAACACTAATTTTGTGGTGTAAAGCAAAGCAAAATGCTTTAAAAAGTTTATTCTTCTCATTAATAGATCTATATTATTAAATATTGTGCATCATTATTACATTTTGAATTTCATCAGTAAAAGTGTTGTAGAAATCTGTCTTCTCTCTTGTATCTAATTAGTATCCTTGAGTTTGCCTCTTGGCTCACAAAGTCTAAAGTGTTTACTATCTGGCTTTCAGAAAATGTTTCAAATCTCTGCTGCAGAAGTGGCTTCAGGGCCATCTACTGTGACCATTCCAAAGGTGGAGGTGAGAAATAAACTTCATTGGACCTGGTCAAGTTCACTGATTGAGTTTTCCTTCTGCAGGATGAGAAGACTAGTCCTAGACTCCCAACAGAACACTCTCTGACCATCCTGGGAACTCACTGTAAGGTCTTGACGGTCTTTGTTATGAGGCCACTGCCCTGTAGTGAACATTAAAGTGGCAAATCTTGGTTTTGCCTACTGTGACCTGCTACCCACTTTTTCTGGCACAACTGCAAAGTTGTTGAGCGGATTATATTATGAAAGTGAGATGATCCCCTCTCTTTTACGTTCTGGGATCACCTCTTCTTTCCCTTAATACTTATGAGATGTTCAGTACCTTTTCTTCTCTCCAGTGTTCTGATAATATCTGGGGCTTACATTTCTCTGAATTCCTGCTGCTAGCTCAGTGTTTCACCTCTGACCACTGCAGTCTCCTCTCAGCTCTGTGCTGCCCACTTCTTTAATGTTCTTTCTTTCTTTTTAATTAAATTATAACTGTATACAACGATGCATTTATGGGGTATAATGTGCTGATTTTATATACATTTTGGAATGCTTATATCAAACTGGTTAACATGACCTTCACCTCACTTACTTAATTATTGCGTTAAGTCATTTATACTCTACACTTAAGAGATCTGACGTGTACCCTTGCAATATGCACCAGAGGTGTGGTCGCACCAATTACCCTCCCTCCAGGTACCCTCCCTTCCCCTTCCTCTTCCCTCCTTTATCCTGGGCTATAGTTGTGTTTTATCTTACATATGAAAGTGTGGGTGATTATAAATTGGTGTAATAATAGTACTGAGTACATTGGATACTTTTTCTTCCATTCTTGAGATACTTTACTAAGAAGAATATGTTCTAGCTCCATCCATGTAAACATAAAAGAGGTAAAGTCTCCATCTTTTTTGAGGCTTCATGATATTCCATGGTGTACATATACCACAATTTATTAATCCATTCATGGGTTGATGGGCACTTGGGCTTTTTCCATGACTTGGCAATTATGAATTGAGCTGCAATAAACAATCTGGTGCAAATATCTTTGTTGTAAAGTGATTTTTAGTCTTTTGGTTATACCTAGTAGAGGAATTGCAGGATCGAACGGCATGTCTACTTTTAGATCCCTGAGTGTTCTCCAAACTTCTTTCCAAAAGGAACATTAGCTTGCGTTCCCACCAGCAGTGCAGAAGTGTTCCCTTTTCTCCACATCCACACCAACATCTGTAGTTTGGGGATTTTGTTATGTGGGCTAATCTTACAGGAGTTAGATGATATCTCAAAGTGGTTTTGATTTGCATTCCTCTGATGA
>CAUYRH010046515.1:0-16792 GCA_963574655.1 Perodicticus potto
AATGTCCGTACTACCCAAAATGATATACAGATTCAGTGCAAACCAATTGGTGGGACCACACCTACGGTGCATTTTACAAGGGTACATGTTAAGTCTACTAAGGGTAGAACATAAATATCTTAACACAATAACTAAGAAAATGCAGTGAAGGCTATGTTAACCAGTTTGATGAAAGTATTTCAAATTGTATATAAAACTAGTACATTGTACCCCATAATTGCATTAATGTACACAGCTATGATTTATTAAAAAAATACCAATGCTATTATTTGGAGATCTAGAAGAAGTAGTTCTGTGCTTCGTATGGAATGAGAAAAGATCCCCAATAGACAAAGCAATCATATAAAATAAGAATAAAGTGGGGACCATGATTCTACTAAACATTAAACTATATTATAAGGCTATAGTAACAAAAACAACATGATATTGACACAAAATAGAGACATAGACCTATGGATCAAAAATGAGAACCCAGAGATGAAACCATCCTCATACTCCCATCTGATCTTTGAAAAACCAGATAAAAATATACAGTGGGGAAAAGAACCCCTATTCAATAAATGGTGCTGGGAAAACTGGACACCCACAAGTAAAAGACTGAAACAGGATCTGCACTTTTCATCACTCACAAAAATTAAATCATGATAGAGGAAAATAGTAAACCTAAGGTAAAAAACTGTAAGAATTTTAGAAGAAAATGTCAGAAAACCTTACAGATTTAGGATGATGAAAGAATTCATGAAGAAGACCCCCAAATGAAACACAGAAACAATAAAAATAAACAAATGGCACTCTATTAATTGTGTACAGCTGAGTGTTGGTGCCACCGTGGCACCCCGTCATTGTGTCAATGAAATAGCCAGGACATGGATAGAAGTACAAATACTTGCAAGAGGTGGACTTCCTATAGGTGCAGGGAAGCCCCTGAGTAACTTATGCTGTAGTCTTTTATTAAAACAGTATACAACATGTGTGGTGGGTGCCCAGCGATGACACAATGGTTACAGGCTTAATGATCACTATGAAAGAATAAGAGTAACTCCATCTTGTAAGATGCTGCCATCTTAGAGCTCCTTTTTTCTCGGGATAACACCCATCTTATTCTCAGAATACCTATTCTTAGCCTATCAGGGATAAGCAAGGCACTCACCCCATCAGGTGACCCAAGCTGAAATTAACTATTCGAAGCAGGCCTAACCAATGAGGGCTTAGGAGCATATAAAATAACCAATCATACTCCCCACACTCCGGAAGTCCCCCACACCCCTGGTTACCACAATAAACATCTCCCTCACTCCAGAGATTGGGGCCCTCAGAACACTCCCACTGCATTGGGTACCCTGAAGGCCCTGGCTGGAGCTTGAATAAAGGCTCTTTTGTTTTTGCATCAAGTACATCTCCCTGGTAGTCTTTGGGGATTATGTGAACTGGGTACAACAACTACATGCTCTTTCCCCACAGGCTCTACTCCCATCCTGATGCACCAAGAATGTTCAAAGTATAGTACCTGCTCGCTAACAAGCAATTGCAACCGATCTTATCTCATTAACACATGCAGTTGCTTAAGGGCTTGTCTTCAGGTTGCAAAACATCTCCAAGCTGGCTCAGAGATTGTCCCACTCCCAGCGCCTCCCTCAAGAACTGGCGACTGCTCTTATAAGCCTAGTGCTCAGTCTCCTACAGCCAAGGACAAAATCAAAAGGGCAAATAGATAACCCACAGAACGGGAGAATATATTCACATACTATACATCTGATGAAGGATTAATAACCAGAATCTACAAATAACTCAAGAAAATCATCATGAAATACCAAACAACCCTATTAAAAGGTAAGCAAAAGACATGAACAGAAACTTTTCAAATGAACATACACTAATGGCCCAAAAACTCACGAAAAAATGCTCAGTCTCTATTAGGGAAATGCAAATTAAAACCACATTGAGATATCACCTAAATCCTAAGTTTAATATAAACTTGTGGTTTGTATTAAAAATTACTGGCATGGATGTGGAAAGGAAGGAACTCTTATACATTGTTGATGGCACAGCAGACTAGTAGCCACCTACCTTTCTCCCTGGACTCCAAGCCTCTCAGAGGTTGGCCTCTGCTGCTACCTGGCTCCTCCTTGTTCTGCTCTGCAACTTCTTCCTGTGGAACTGCTTGTTGGTTCTGCCACTTTTCCCTAGTACTTACACCTGATGTATGTTTTCTTATCTGTTTGTCTGTTTTTTTCTTCTTCATCTAAAACTTTTTCTTATTTTTGTGACCATCTGGCAGCTGGTGTCTCTGGGAAACCACTTTGTCTTATCCCTCACGATATACTTTTTGTATTGTTGTTATAAACAATCACTCGCAACAGGTATTTATGTCAAAGTGCTAATTTTATCAATTTTCCCATCTAGTTCTTAGAGACTACAGGGTACCCCACTGCATAGTACTTACATTAATCTTTACTGAAAAGAGGGCCCTGTGCATGTCAGACATTCAGAGTGGCCCAGACCCTTTTCAAAACCCAGCAATTCTACTATCTAAAATAATAATGTGTGAACGTACACAAACATAGATTTTTAAAAAGCATTATTATGGGATACTTAATTTCTATCTGAGATAAAGTAGCAGGGACCACATTTGCCCTACCACCTGAATAAACAATAGCAACAAATATTGGGAAAATACATAAAACATTGATTTTCAAGGCATTATACTTTGGGCAATGAAAAGTAGGGATCACTGAAAGATGGGAAGTAAATCATGTAAACCTTCTGATTGCCCAGTTTAGTGCCTTTGAAGAGTTTGTAGATCATGGCACAGGGAGTGGGGTAACCTAGGCCACGTTCAGACATTACACTGAGTTGAGGATACAGAACTAAGAGTCTGGGAGTGTACTGGCTACAGTATATAGGGCAAAGTGCTACAGAGGAGACAGATTCAGGGAGAAAACAATGGGCAGCTGTGGGGGGTCTCCACTGAGTATTTAGCAGAAAGCTGATTGATGGGTGTATGTGTATAAGGAATCTACTCAGAGCCAGAATGAACCACCTGGGAAAATTGGAGTAGTGCCTGGTTCTCACATAGGACTCAGAATAATGCCTGTTCCTGCCAGTCTTGCTGGAAAATTGTACAATTCATACTTAGGGTGCACACAGGCAGGATAGAAGAAATAGGGTGACAGTAGCAAGGCATTCAGGATGCAAATTTAAGGGTGCACTCACTCTCAAGTTCATACAAGTGCAGGACTGGCTCTTGAGAGTAAGTGTCTCCTTAAATTCTGCAGCCTGCCATCTCTCTCTGAAGTAGACACTCTGCCCAGACAGGCATTTACAGGACCCCTTGCATTTGCACCCTGGATCCTCACTTATCTCACTAAAGTACCAGCTGTACTCAGAAGATAGGAATCATTGTAATCAACTAATTATACCTATGGTACTTTTAAAAAATACCTTAAAAGCAATATTTAAAAAGATCAATCTGTTCCCCAAACCATTTATAGGAACACAAAAATAGCTAGTACCTACTGAGAAAGGTGATAGTCACAATCTCTTGCATTGCAAAGAAGCAGGAAAATATGGTCCACATTGAGGAGTAAAACCAACCAGAACTGACACAGGTGTTAGGATACCAGAGAAGGGCATTAAAGGAATTATTATAATGATATTCCATACATTTACAACTTAAATGGAAATATGGCATATATAAATAAGACCCAGAGCAGCAATATAAACTATAAGAAATAAATCACAGACAGAAAAAATGAATTTAAAAAAATGAAATGGGCATCATTGAGCTGTGGACCAAATTCAAGCAGCCTAATGTACATGTAATTAGAGTCTATAGGGGAGGAAGTGGAAGAAAAAAAATTTAAGAAACAATAGCTGAAAATTTTCCAGATTTGATGAAAACTATAAACATAAGACTCGATAAGCATAATGAACCCAAAGCATATCACTGTCAATAAAAAACAAACAAACAAACAAACAAAGAAAAAAACACCCCACACCAATTCTGTAGGTTAAAGGAGTCATGAGGAAAGGGACACTTCACATACAGAGGTAGAAAGACGAAGATTAGAGGGGTTTTCTGGCCAGAAACCAGGCAAGTTAGAAGACATTTGAGCAATATCTTTTAACTACTAAAAGAAAAACAATAGTAAGCTACTAATTACACAAGCAGATATTACTTTCAAAACTGAAGATGTAACAAACTTTTCCAGACATAAAAAGGTAGAGGAATTCACTACCATACGACCTGTAGTATAAGAAATGTTGAAGAAGTGTGGCAGATAGGAACTGTATATACAAAGATGTGCAAAAGTATTAGTCATCAGCGAAATACAAATTATAAGCTCAATGACATGTTTATCACACCTACCAGAATGGTTCAAACTAGAAAGCTTGATCAAGTGTTGTCAGGCATATAAACACCTGGAACACTCATACACTGCTAACGGGACAAGAAATTATCAAACTACTTGGCATATAGGTTGACGTTTTCTAAAATGTTAAATATATACTGACCACATGATCTAGCCATTCCTTTCCTAGATAATTACCTCTGAGAAAAGAAACAAAATGTTCATCCATAAAATACACCTGCACAGATAGTCATAGGAGCTTTATTTTTCGTAGACTAAAACTGGAAGTAGCCCAATGTGTATCAACAAAGGACTGTGTGAAAAATGTGACGTATACATACAAAGAAACAATATTCAGCAATAAAAATAAATGAACTCTTACTACACTCAACCATGTGAATGGATATCAAAATAACCAAGCTGCATGCACGCAGCCAGGCAATAGCGAGTATAAGCTATACTCTTCTATCTCTGCAAAGATTTACAAAAGGAGTACTGTTCTTCAGGGACAAAGAAGATCCAGCCTGGGAAGGGGCAGAGACAGGTAGGAGGAATTAAGGCTCATGAGGAAACATCTAAGCATAATGTAAGTGTTCATTATCTTGAGTATAGTAACATTGGGTTGGTACGTATATGAACACAATGTGGACTTTAAATATGTGCAGTTTATTGTATATTAATTATACCTCAATAAAAATGTTAAAAATGTCATTATTATTATGAAAATCTGGAAACAATTTTAAAGTCAAGTAGCAGCAGATAGGTCACATGCAGCATGGTAAAATTCATATACTGGAATGTTATACAATAAATAATTAAGAACAATTCTTCAGAATTAAATTTATTGATCTTGAATAATGTGTGTAATATATTGCTGAGTTAAAAAGAAAATTGACTCATTCAGTCCCATTTGGTAACAGAATAGTATCATCTATGCATTGAAATAGGTTGAGAAGTTAAACACTAAATATAGTTGGGTTTGAATCCAAGTATCATGAGCAAATTTTTATTCTTTATAATTGTGTACATTTCCTCATCTACAAAAATGAATAACTGCATGATAAAATATTTTTACAATGTATTATTGAAATGCCAAAACACTATTTTAAATGAGAGTATTAGATATATGACATAAAACATAAAGAAACAAATCAGAAGTTTCATCTGTGGGCTCCTCTGGTACAGAGTCTTCCTCTCAGTGGGCAAGTGATGGTTCTCCCTTCTCACAGACCTGAAATCTGAATTCCATAGAGAAAACCGTCCTACTTAATGTTGCACTATTAGTAAGTGTCAACATAGAGCAGTGATTTTCAACCAATTTGCCAAGTGGCACACTGGTTTACTGTGAGAGGATCTTAGGTATGCTGCAATTTTTTTAAAAGACCATTAATTAAATTATTTTTAAAAGAAATTCAAAGCACAGTATGTATATTCTTTTTTTACTCTGTTTTTGATCAATGTAATTTAAGTGTGCCCTGGAAGTTTAACTATAGAGTCAAGTGAGCCTTGAGATATAAAAGATGGAAAAACACTGCCGTAGAGGGTAGGCTGACAGAATTTCATCCCCTCTATCTTCATGATAACAGAGAGGAACAACCCAAGCTGGATTTTCTTCTTATCCATCAGTCTCTAGGTCTTCCTTAGAGATCCATCTTCTATCTGAAAACGTCCTCAGTGAGATAATCAACACAATGTTTCATAACCCATTCAATCTAGCCTGAACAGTACAAACAAACATAAACAACTCCTATTTGCCCAAGAATACTGGTTCCCCTTGTTCAATGTCCTCATTTTTCCCCATATATACCAAGCCATGAAACATGCTAAGAAGCTCCAGTGAGGGAGAAAGATGCTGACAGCCTGAGGATGGCTCAGTTCCCCGACTCCACACTCACACCACATCCTTCAGAAGCAGCAATTTGACAGCCTTGACCCCTATGTGACTTCTATGTAGTGTTTTCTGATCAGGAGTGAGGTGGCTAGACAGATTGAAATGAACTGAAGGTCATTACGTCCATCACTGCTAACAAGTCGGAGGACCGCTGCATGACAGATAGCTGCATTTACTAGATGAAATGCTTAATGGCTATTATTTTATTGTTTTGTTGGCTCAGAGCCAGGGATAACTTAACATACTGGTCATTCTGTCCTTCACAAAGTCCTGTCAAGCTTCCACCCCCCCTATACTAAGTAGCAAGAGAATACATACCAATCAAAATTTTCTGCAGTGATTCACTGAGGAAGCTTAAAGGGCTTTGATAGCATTCTACTTAAGGAAAATATTACTGTCATACATAAGTCTTAGAATAAAGAGTAAGATGAAATTGAGAAATAATTTACACCATTTCTTTTACAAAAGATGTAATGAAGATGCTTATTAACATCACACAGGAAGCTACTAGCAAAGGCAAGTCCAGAACTTAGGTCTTGTGGATCTTGATTATCTGAACTGTCTCTGAAACAATGTTGTCTGAAACACAGTAGCTTCCTGTGTGGTGTTAAACTTTTCAGACTTTATACCATAAAAGTGTATATAAAAACCAATATTTACTGTAAATAAAAAGAGGAGGTGACTACATCCCGTGTTGAGTATTTTGCTGAGTAAACTAGTTAACTTTTTATAGGAATCGATATGTTAGATTTTCTTACCAAAAATGCAATTATAAATGAATTAATATTTATTGACATTAGAGGAAAGGATAAAATTATACATATAAATTAAAAACATGTAGGTTATAACAAATATTAATATAGTTAATATTAATAAATATTAATAGCAGTAATAAAAATGGCTATTACTTTGTTTTTCACAGCCAAGCCAAAAACTATTAATAATTGATCAAACTGGCAACATTCTTCTCATTATGTCATGAAATGTCATGAAATGTCATGATTCATAGATATACTCCAATTAATAGCATGTGCTGTACAGAAACATGAGTAGTATTAGTCTTTTTAGAACTATGTTATTTGCTTACCTTGAGAGTTACATGAAAAATCCTCTGTGTCTATTATTTTATTTACTTTATGATAATTTTTAAAATGTTACTCTTTTCTTAAAAGAAGACCACGATGTCAATTTCTCTTAGGTATCATTAATAGAAATAGTTGTATTGTTATTCAGCCATTAGTTTGCTTATTTTTTTTTCATATTGTATCTTCTTTCACTCTTTATATGGGTGCACGAAACTCAATGTTACCTTTACCTGGCAGATATGTGCATTTTATGTATTATCTATGGTCCTAAATCAATGGTTCTCAACCTTCCTAAAGCCGCTACCCTTTAATACAGTTCCTTATGTTGTGGTGACCCCCAACCATAAAATTATTTTTGTTGCTACTTTGTAACTATAATTTTGCTACTGTTATGAGTCATAATGTAAATATATAATATGCAGGAGACTGGCAAAGGGGTCACGACCCACAGGTTGAGAATCACTGTCCTAGATTATACACTTATGTTAACTTTGCTCAGGTTTTCTCAATTATTTTAAGAAATTAACACACTTTTTTGACTTAGTCTAAGGACTGAAAATAATTTTTGGATCATAATAACTGGTATAAATAAACATCACTGGAGGATTTTTGGTTAAATCAGTGAATTGCATGCATATTATGCTCTCTACTCCCTCTAGAAAACCCTCTAAAGTCTTAGTGAAAGAAATACAAATACATAAATTCACATAGACTAAGAGAATATGTGGCATGTAACAACTGATATAACCTATTCAAAAAAATGTAAAAGAGGGATGGCGAGTAAAAAACTCAGCATAATAGAATTCTAAAGAGATATGTGGAGCTTCATGGACAAACCTTGTGAAGCCACAGGAATCAGAGACATCTTGATAGGCCAAGGTAGAAAACTGAGGTGGGGGCTTGAATAAAGAACAGGTAGAACTGAGGTCTCCTCTTTATACCTGTGGCAGAGAACAAAAACTTATTCTCCAGAGACTTAATCGGGGCAGGCAGGGACACAGCCACCCTAAGAACTATGAAAGAGCAGCTCAAAAGTCTTATAGTACAACCAATCCACTCGCAAACCCACAGGGGTTTCCATGCAATTCATGAAGGTGTCTTCAGTAAACCCTGGAAGTCTCTCTCTTCTTACATCTGCTCCATTGGCTGCCTATTTTCTGCCAGTCTTATAGTAGCCAGATTTGTTATTCTATGCTGGCATTACTCAGAACTAGCATCCCAAGAAACATGAAAATCCCAGCCTCTCAGGACCCATGCCCAGAAACAGGCACAGTGCTTCTTCTACCATGTTGGTCAAACCTATCCCAGGGCCCACCAAGATCCAAGAGGAAGGGATGCAAATCTCTTCTTTACATGGAAACAGTGTAAAAGAATTTGTGGACATTTTTAATCCACTACAACTGATAAAAAAATCACAAGATGGCAGAGGAAAAACTCAGAAAACATGAACAAACCCTGGTTATTATAAAAGAATAGCCAAATGGGAAGAGAAATGGAATGATTGGAAGGTAACATAGACGATATCATAAGTGGAACAAAAAAAAAACAAAGATGTGAAAATTTAGGAAGAGATATATAAGAAATGTTGCATATTAATCAAGGCAATATAAACTGCAACTAATTAGATCAACAAACATGAAAGAAAAGAAATATGAGCATAAGATTTAGAAATGAGAGTAAACTGAAAAGCAAGTTCCCAGATAATTGAAGATGGTTTGTCAGAAGATGTCAGGGATGGAGAGTGCTAAAAGTGGGGCTATTGTTGTTAGTATGCCTCTTTAGTTTAGAGGCACTTAGTAAATATTTATGGAATGAATATTGTTTGCATGAACATACTATTCATTGGAAAATGAGTAAATAGTCTATTATGCTCTTAATTCTGTTTTTGTTTGTGTTTTTCATTTTTATTACTCATCAAGTAATAAAAGATGAGACAAGATGAGGAGAAATAGGGTAACGTCCATCAGGACAGTAGGGCCCACACACAAGATACATGAAATATTCGTGTAAGCTTGGATGGTGATAACAAATCTCATTCATTTGGGGGACTTCCATCATTTCTAGACATACATGTCGCAGACAAGTAGGTTTAATGCTGGATACTGGAAATAAGGAAAAACGTATAAAATACAGCTCTGTCCTTTTATGGCTTAGAGTCTAGTGTAGAAATTAACAAAAATAGTTATACCACATCATAATTTGAACAGTGATAAAATTAAGAGTTGCACACTTTTGAGTAACTAATTCTTATATTTTATTATTGTGGAAACATATATCATTCTAAATTTTGGCACATAGCTAAGTTAAAAACAGTTAGGTACACAATTTATTTTTTTGTTATACACACACACACAGACATACACCCCTTTGAATATTCACTTATTGGTTATGTGACCTTAAACAAGGAAATCCATTTCCTTATCTCCAAATAGGAATAATCGTACTTCTATTTTAGAATTAGAATTACATGAGATAATATTTTAATAAATGATTTTTATGAATGCTTGTTCAATCAAAACTTGAGATTCTGGTACCCATTAATATAAAATAGAATTAGATAAAATAAGATCTAGTGTTGATAGCTTGGTAGAGTGAGCACAGCTGACAATATTTTTTCCTATGTTTCAAAATAGGTAGAAGAGAAAAATTCAAATGTTGCCAACATAAAGGACAAATGTTTGAGGAGATGATTCTCCCTATTACCCTGATTTGATCATTACACATTGTATCCATGTACCAAAATATCACACATACCTCAAAATATGTATGACTATTATGTATCATGTTTACAGAAAAGATGAGTAAAACACCAGTTCATATGTGGTATTAAAGGCCATAAAAATTTCAGCCAGTAATGACTTCTAGTCCAGACAAGATGGTACAGAGGCCTTTCTTCCACTTCCATCCTGCTAAACACAGCTATAAATCCTAAAGCTAATGCAAGAGACAACCAAGAGAAAACTCCAGCAAGTGGTAAAAAGAAGGGAAAATAGTTTGAGACTCCAGACCCCACTTCTCAGACCTCAGAAGTGTGTCTTACCTCCCCTCATACAGATGGCCACCACGGGATGGCATTTTCTGTGCCCTGACCCAGCAACAGAAGATAATCCAGGCAGGTTTCTCCAACCCTACTCCACACTCCCAGCCCCTGAACATGCAATCTGGCAATTGTCCCTCTGACAATACCAGCTGAGCCCAATACACCAGCAAAGAGACTGACTGGGAGCCTGTCCAGCAGCAGTGGCAAGGGAAGTATTCACTTTTCCCCAGAGCCCCAGAGGCCTGTCCTACTGAGAGATGAGGTGGGAAAGTGAAAAACAAAACAGGGTCCAAGTACAGCGAGCAGCCCAGGTAGGGAAAGCCATTTTGTCCCCAGAGGCATGTGACTCTCCTTCTCCATCTAGAACAGTGAGGCAGTGGGACAGCCAGGAGAGGGTTGTGAAGTGTGCATCTCCAGGGGAGGTCCTACCATCCTAAGATGCCCTCGCCACAGGAGAAACTTGGAAATCCCTTCCTCGTCCTCTAGCTTCAGGGAGCAGCCGGAGCTCCAGGCACCAAGTAAACCAAACACATTAAAGCAACACCTCACAGGCTTAGAAAATTCTATTGTCATTAGAAGTCAACCTCAGAAAAGTAGATTGAGATCCTCATGCTAACCTCAACAGTGTGACTGTGAGATAAAATAAACAATAATAATAGATATGTTTATCAGCTTGATCTTAGTAATTATTTTTTAATGTGCACATATATCAAAGTATCACCTTGTGCAATGCAAACATATACAATTGTTTTTGTCCTTAATAGCACAATGAAGTTATAAATAATTAAATGTAAATAAATAAATAAATAAATAGTATCCAAAGTATCCTAACATAATAGACAAAACATCTAGGACATTAAAAAAAAAAAAACAACAACATTCTGCCAAGACCTGTGTAGTGACTTGAATGAAAAATGACATTCAACTGGTAACAACAGTGAGATGAATCAGATGTTGGAATTATCTGACAAGTGTTTTGAAAGCAGTTAGAGAGAAATGGCACATACAGAAGAGCACCAATTCGAACAAAAGCAGATTTCTCAACTGAGAGCATACAAGCCAGAAGTAATTGGCACAATATTTTTTCAAGTGCTGAAACAAAAGGCATAAATTTCCTTATCTTGTGATACCATCCCTCAGGAATGAAAGAGAAATAAAATTATTTTCAGATGAAGGAAAACTAAAAGAACTTGTTGCAATCCTTCCTGCCCTTAGAGTTTGGTAGAAGAAAGTTCTTCAAAAAAAAAAGTTATGGGGGTGGGGAGAAGGAAGAATGTGATAAAAGAATCTTGGAGCATGTGATCTGAAGAAGGAACAACAAAACAAGCAAAAATAGAGGAAATACAATAGACTATTCTTTTCATCTTGACTTAAAAAATTACATTTGAGGATAGAAACAAAAATAATACCAGTTGATTAAAAAAAAAGTATTGTAAAAGAGGAAAAGGTAAAGGGAACTAAATGGAAGTAAAATTTCCACATTTCCCCAGGTGATAAATAAAAGGCATAGTACTGATAGTGGGAGATTGTTCTAAGTTAAATTTGTACCTTGTGATATGCAGAGGAACTGCTGTTGAGCAAGGCCAAGATACACAGGAAAACCATGAGCATAGATCAAGGGGAAGGTAAGAAAGACGAACAGGGCAACTGTTGCATGAAAGTTTCTCAGGTGGTTGGGGACACAGAGTATAAGTCCTGCAGTGAAATAGTCTGGGAATAAAGGGGACCACTGCTCTCTCATGGCCAGTAGCAAGCTTTCTTTATTTTCCACCAACTTATGTACCGAATACACCATTCATCAATAAATGACAACATTTCTCAACATTGGTCTCATGACTGGACAGCTATGCCTGGCAACTAATAATCTACCAATCAACTGATATATATTCCACTACCTCATTTCAAAGTTACTATTTTGACTTTTAATTGCAACTATACTCTAAACTACTTCATTTAAGCAAAGATAAAAACTCTAGGGGAGAAGGTTATTTGAATACCTGACCTTCTACTGGACCATCTGGAGGCAGTAATTCATCTTCAGAGAACAAACTAGAGGTCACTAAGATATACAGCTACTTGTGTGCAAGTCTTTGCCCTCTTTGGCCACCCTTTGTCTCCCAGGCATTTATTGCCTCCATGACTAGGTAAAAGCCTCTATGGAGTTCTATCCTGGTCTCTCACAGAAAGTTCTAAAAAAGACTTTTTACTTGCCTTTCCGGCATGACTCAAGCAAAGGCACATATAGGCTTTCTGCCTATAACAACCAAAGAAAACAAACGAAATAGAAAACATAAGCACTAATAGAAAATAATTACCTTTAATATAAGTGCTCTAAATATACAGGGATTTCTTAGGCTAGTATAATTGCATTGCATGATGGTAAAGGCTGACAGCTCTTAAATTGGGAAATCTATTATATAAACATGGCTTTACTAGTTATTAGCTGAGCAAGCTTGAACAGGTTACTTGTATGAACTTAGTTTTGTATGTATAACATAAGCACAGAGGCATCTAACTAAAGGGCAGGGAACACTTAGAAAATGATAGCTAACTTTAGGAGTAAGGCCTAGTAATGTAGGTTTATTTTACTTTTACAATGCTTAGAATGACAGTATGGTTCAGATAAGGAGACAAATATACTTAAAAGAAGGATTAATGACAGATTTCGAGTAAAGTGAGAGAGTGTATTGGGACTTTCTTGACAAGAGGTGATCTTATCATTTGGATCTCAGTGAGGGAAAGAGAATTCAGTCTTATGTATTTCACATATGAAGAGATTTGATTTTCCAAAAGAGATAGACTTTTCTTTTCTCTTGCACAAGAGTAGAAAAGTGAGTGGGCCAGAGAGAGTACACAACAGAAATAGAGGTCTGAAGTCAAGGTGCTAGAAAGACATCCTTCCTCTGATGGCTCTAGGAAAGGCTTTTTTTCCTGGCTTCTCCTTACTGCTGGTGGTGGTTGCAATCCTTGGAATTCTCTGGTCTTCAGATGTGTTATTCTAATCTCGGCCTCAGTCATAACCTGAGATTCTTCTCTGTGTGTCTAAATGTTTCTTTCCTTATCAGGGCACCAGTAATTAGATATAGGGCCCAGCCAATTTAGCACTTTACTTAAATTTATTGCCCTGGGAAGTGTCCTATTTCCAATTATGGTCACATTCACAGGTGCCAGGGCTTAAGACTTCCACACATCCCTTTTGACAACACAACACATAACAGAAGCCAAGCCAAATAAATAGCACAATGATATTTATCAAATTTATAGTTTTAAGTAAAAGTTTATCTTTTCTTAAAATACAACTTTACATACAGCAAAGTACCAAAATTGTCACTTTATAGTTCATTGAATTTAGTTAGCAAATGAATCATACATTGACGCAGTTTAATAAAGAACATTGATAGACCTTGAGTGTTTTCCTCTATACCAAATTCTTCTTAAGCAGAAGTTAACCACTATAGCATAAGGTATTTTGGCTGTTTTGGATTTTCTATAATGGAACAATACAGTATTTCCTCTAATTTCTGAGAGTTTTCATTGATTTTCACGTTTATGAGATCATTCTTGTTTTTGCATGTGATGGGGCCTCCAGGAATGATTGCAACAATGCTCCAGAAATGCTCACAGGGGTAGTTAAACCATGAGAAATCTATCACTCAAAAAATAGTCCAAGAACAAATGACCAGAGCTGTGATCTGGATGTGAAAGAGGCTAGTTCAGAAAACTGTAATTGCAGTCAGTACTACCTCAGTGCCTCTTGGACACCCTGGGCGAAAGGAGGCCGATGCTGAAATCCTGCAACAGTGCTGCAGGAAAACCTCACCAGGAGTGGCACGAAGAAGCATTTCAGTAGCAGCATCAGGGCTATATCAGGAAGCACAGATGCAGAGGAGGTAGAAGGTGCAGTGTTTAGCATCCCTTCTCGAAAGCAGCTGAGAAAGTATCTGAGGAGGGGCATGAGCAGCAGGACATGTAGAAAGGAGTAGAGGATTGTGCTGGGTTCCAAAAGATGATGACAGATGAGCTGGGAGGACAAGAATGAAGGGTATTTTAGGCAAAGGAAAGAGCAAATATGTACCTGAAAGGTTCTGGAGTAAACAAGTAGAGTCAAGGTCGAGATCAGAAGAATTATTAGAATGACACTGCAATCAAGAAATCCACATGATCTGTTTAGGTTTTAATCTAGTTTTATTTTAAGGAGCTTTATGGGATGAAAATAGTATTTTAAAGTGGCAAAAATCTTAAATGTGCAAAAATGTTGATGAAGAAAACACAGCCTTCCTCCTGTATAGCCCTCAGTCTCCCAGTTCCACTCCCAAAGCCAAATTCATGGTCAGTTAAGCATGTATTCTTTCAGAGATAGTGTAAGCATTTAACAGATTAGAAATATTTCAACATGCCCACATATGTATCTATGTATCGCTGTAGCATACAGTAAAAGAGTATGGTAATCCACTCTCCATCTGGGTTTTATCCTACAGGTATTTCATAACTAGCAAAGGCAGAAAAAATAGCTGCTTGGCATTTCATCTAAATAGTGCATCTTAATATGTTTTATTAAGTCCCATTGACGGTCATTTAAATTCTTGCTATATCTCTGCCTCTGATTGAAATATACATTTTATAGCTACAGATCTGTATGCAGATAAGTAACGCTGTACACACACATGTTGCCTGAAGGGGAACTTTTAAAAATTAGAAAATGTACTAGGTTAAAGATGTTTGTTTTTAATTTTGATGTACACTACCAAATTTTCTTTCAAAGAGATTGCTGTAATTTTCGCTTGCAACAACAGAGCCCCGGGGTGTCTATCTTTGTGTAACTGCATCTGCAAATAACTATTTGCTGAGATTAATAAACTGCCTGGATAAATGAATTAGTCTAAATTAATAAGGTAAAATGTAGATTTACTCTATTTTAATTGCATGTTTATTATATTATAAGTAATATTGGACTTGATAAGTGTGAGTTCTAGTATGATGTCATTGGAAGAACTATATGGTCGATGGATGATGGGTTTGAGACGTAGAGAACAAGGACACAATGGAACAAAGTGGAGCTCATTTTCAATTAAGGGCAAGTAATAAAAGTGATTTAATAGGTAAGAAATGTATGGTATTCTCAACTGGGAAGATGTAAGAAAGGATAAAACATGCATATCTGTTAGCTTTCCCTATACAACTGTGTATTTGGTTTAAGCATGTTGATTTTTGATTTTTTTCTTTTAAAATGACAATGACTTCCGTCGATGTTATGCTGGAATCAGACCCTAAATACTCTACGTGAGTGTGAGTACTAGTCAAGAGTCCACACACCCTCCTTCTCTGTGAAAATCTACTTTTATTACTGAAAAATTATTCATGATACAGGGATGTTGTTACAAAGCTATTCATTGAACTTAAGTAGTATGGCTCTCAAATTGTCGATAGTATCATTTTAAGAGGTTGTTCTTCAGGAAACATTTGGAAACCAAACCATGATTTAGAAGCAAGAAAAGTTAAGCATCAAAATACAGCAATAGCTGGTAGTTTGGAAGGAAAAACATAGAGGCTGACCAATTGGCGGGGTGCAGTGACTCAAGCCTATAAACATAGCACTCTGGGAGGCCGAGGTGGGTGGATTGCTTGAGCTCAGGGGTTCCAGATCAGCCTGAGCAAGAGTGAGACCCAGTCTCTATCAAATACAAAAAACTAGCCAGGCATAGTGGCATGAGTCTGTAGTTCCAGCTACTCAGGAGGCTGAGATAAAAAGGTAGCTGGGGTCCAAGAATTTCAGGTTGCTGTGAGCTACAATATCTCCATGGCACCCTACCCAGGATGACAGAGTAAAACTCCACCTCAAAAATAAAAAATATGGCTCTCTGGTCCTCCCGTTTGTCAGACAGCCGCTTCTTCTAGTGCAGCGCCAGCCACATCCCTGAGGCACCATGGTGAAAGCAAAGGTCAGAATAAACGGATTTGGTCGTATTGGGCGCCTGGTCGTCAGGGCTGCTTTTAACTCTGGAAAAGCGGATATTGTTGCCATCAATTACCCCTTCGTTGACCTCAACTACATGATCTACATGTTCCAGTATGATTCCACCCGTGGCAAATTCTATGCACAGTCAAGGCTGAGAACGGGAAGCTTGTCATCAACGGAAATCCCATAACCATCTTCCAGGAGCGAGATCCCTCCAAAATCAAATGGGATGAGGCAGGCGCTGAGTATGTTGTGGAGTCCACTGGCATCTTCACCACCATGTAGAAGGCTGGGGCTCACCTACAGGGAGGTGCCAAAAGGGTCATCATCTCTGCCCCTTCTGCTGATGCCCCCATGTTTGTGATGGGTGTGAACCACGAGAAGTATGAAAACAGCCTCAGCATTGTCAGCAATGCCTCCTGCACCACCAACTGCTTAGGCCCCTTGGCTAAGGTCATCCATGACAAC
>CAUYRH010046517.1:0-50902 GCA_963574655.1 Perodicticus potto
GCTGAACATGTCAACAAATGGAAAAACATACCATGCTCATGGCTGGGAAGAATCAACATTGTTAAAATGTCCATACTACCCAAAGCAACATACAATTTTAATGCGATTCCTATTAAAGCTCCATTGTCATATTTTAAAGACTTCAAAAAAATAATACTTCGTTTTACATGGAATCAGAAAAGAACTCGAATAGCCAAGACATTACTCAGAAATAAAAACAGAGCAGGAGGAATCACGCGACCAGACCTGAGACTGTACTATAAAGTGATAGTGATCAAAACAGCATGGTACTGGCACAAAAACAGAGAGATAGATGTATGGAACTGAATAGAGAACCAAGAGATGAACCCAGCTACTTACCGCTATTTGATCTTTGACAAGCCAATTAAAAGCGTTCAGTGGGGAAAAGACTCCCTATTTAACAAATGGTGCTGGGTGAACTGGCTGGCAACTTGTAGAAGACTGAAACTGGACCCCCACCTTTCACCATTAACTAAGATAGACTCTCACTGGATCAAAGATTTAAACTTAAGACATGAAACTATAAAAATACTAGAAGAAAGTGCAGGGAAAACTCTCGAAGGAATCAGCCTGGGTGAATATTTTATGAGGAGGACTCCCCAGGCAATTAAAGCAGTATCAAAAATACACTACTGGGACCTGATCAAACTAAAAAGCTTCTGTACTGCTAAGAACATAGTAAGTGTAGCAGGCAGACAGCCCTCAGATTGGGAGAAAATATTTGCAGGTAATTCCTCCGACAAAGGTTTAATAACCAGAATCCACAGAGAACTCAAACGTATTAGCAACAAAAGAGCAAGTGATCCCATCTCAGGGTGGGCAAAGGACTTGAAGAGAAACTTCTCTAAAGAAGACAGGCACACGGTCTACAAGCCCATGAAAAAATGCTCATCATCCTTAATCATCAGAGAAATGCAAATTAAAACTACCTTGAGATATCATCTAACTCCAGTAAGATTAGCCCACATAACAAAATCCCAAAACCAGAGATGCTGGCGTGGATGCGGAGAAAAGGGAACACTTCTACATTGCTGGTGGGAATGCAAACTAATATGTTCCTTTTGGAAGGATGTTTGGAGAATACTTAGAGATCTAAAAATAGATCTGTCATTCGATCCTATAATTCCTTTACTAGGTATATATCCAGAAGACCAAAATTCACATCACAATAAAGATATCTGTACCAGAATGTTTATTGCAGCCCAATTAATAATTGCTAAGTCGTGGAAGAAGCCCAAGTGCCCATCAACCCACGAGTGGATTAATAAATTGTGGTACATGTATACCATGGAATACTATGCAGCCTTAAAGAAAGATGGAGACTTTACCTCTTTTGTGTTTACGTGGATGGAGCTGGAACATAGTCTTCTTAGCAAAGTATCTCAAGAATGGAAGAAAAAGTATCCAATGTACTCAGCCCTACTATGAAGCTAATCTATAGTTTTCATATGAAGGCTAAAACCCGGTTATAGCACAAGAAATGGGGAGGAAAATATTATCTTTTTAATTGTTTTCGTTTGTGTCATTGTTTCACACGTGGACACGTGTGTGTACAGAGCAGAGCGGAGACAGCGGGAGTCAGAGACTAGCTCAGTGACTCACACTTGGGAGGATACTGTGGGCCCGGACTGCTGTCACCCAGACACCTCGGGATTCTGATATATTTGTAAACTGTGTGTGCTAGAGAGGTTGTTCACAGTAGTGTTCAGAAGAGTTTAAATCACATAACTATGTAATAATCAATATTTTGAAAAAAATAAAAAAATTAAAGTTAGTAGCTAATTACAGAATCATGAAGACCGTTTCAGAACAGTGTCTACAGGAGGTCTGTAAGGTATGAGTCAGATTTTAAAGAAACACAGAAAATGCAAAGGCTACTGAGAAAATCAGCAGCGCGGCCCAGGCAGTGGCCAGGCTGAGCCGCCCACTCACAGGCAGTGGATGATGGTCCGGCCTTCCCCCTCCTCGCACTCCTCCTGCCATTTCTCCACCTGCAGTATCAGTTTCAGAAAGGACCGTTTGGAGCCTGGCACTTCCCGATGAGAAGCCCACCCTAGATACTGGAACTGCTGCACCATCAGGTAACCTTCCTGTGGCTGTAGGGGAAAAGTATCTGTATGTAAGTAAGTGTGGACTCGAATTTTGACTGAAAAGTCAAAGATGCGTGTGAAATACCACACAAGTGAAATTGACACTGAACTGGGTCTAGCTGGTGTAAGTCCACATATGTGTGAGCTGGCACAAAACCCTTCTAAACGACAGCAGCAAGGAACTTGGGCATTATGGTTCTCACTTGCTTCTCCCTCACACCCCGTGTCCAGTCATGAGTTCCTACGATTATACTTCCCACACAACTTTCAAATTCATTTCCTTCTCTTTATAGCCATTGACATCATTGCAGTCCCAATTATGAGTTATGATAATTACCTCCCAGTTGATCTCCCTAAATAAACTCTGACCTCCTTCCAATTTATTCTGACTATGCAAATACGATCTTGTCATTCCCTGTTTTTATGCCTTACAAATGATCTCAGCATAAAATCCAAATTGAGCCATGACTTAAGAATCCTGCAGTGATCCTGACCGGCTCCACCTCCTTTCCTAACTTTCTCCTGGCTTTCTTTTAAACCATTTGCCAAGTTACTTCTTGTCTTGGGGACTTTGTGTATATTGTCCCCTTTGCCCTGAATGCTTCTTTCTTGCTTGCCCTTCTTAATCCCAAATAGTAACCAACTTGTCCGGGGCTTGCCTGGGAGTTTTCTGGTCTTAGCACTGACAGGTGGTGTGTCTTCCAAAAGCTCTCTGTCCTGGACAAATAAGAATGGTTGGCTACCTCACTCCCAAATAACTCCTATCGACTGTATAAATTTTAGCTTAAATACAACTATCTCAAAGAAGTCATCTCTGATTGCACGGCTATGTCAGATTGCCCAGCTGAACACTCTGCATCTTCACCTTTTCTCTGTAAAATGTATCATTTTAATAAATAAATGATTTTATAATTAGTTGGGTCATGCTTTTCTGTCTAATAAAATATAGATTCTACAAAGACAAGGAAATCTTTTTCCAAACTCTGTAATACCAGAACCTTGTATATACTTTCCAAACAGTAATACTGTTAAGAGAATTAATCAAAACAGCAAACCTCCAAGTAAAAATATAAGGAAGAGTATGAGGCAGGACAATTAAGTTCATGAACTCATCCTAGGAAAAAGTGCTACATACATCACTGATGAATTTCAGTATGGTCACCTTTGAAGTCCTCCCTTTGAGAAGCTGTGCGTTGACGCCAGTGCCTAGTCCACCCTTCAAAGCACTTTTTCTAGGATGAGTTTGCAAACATAATTGTCAGACCCCTACATGTAATATGTAAGGAAGCCATATCAGAAAATCAGAAGATTCACATGGCAAGGGCTCAAGTATCTTTTAGTTGGATACAGCCCCTATGTAATATTATATCCAACTTGTTGTTTGGTGCATACTAAATATTTGATTAAGTAAATGCTATTAAATAATGAGATGAGGAACAAAAAAATCGTGTACTAGTGAACACCAAACAGGAAGTTCAATAAAGAAACAAGCAAAGATGCTGACTAAAAAAGGTAACAGATTTCAGTTCCTGTTCCTAGAATATTTTTTATATAAGCAGCATATTTAACAGTCAAGACTTACTCTCTTCAGTAGCTATGGTTTCTCAACTAAAATATTACTAGAATGGCAGTGTGACAGATGTGCAGACAAAATGAGATTCCATTTAAATTAACATCTAGGATACACATGAATATTATGACATGATGGAAGTTATCCTTTTTTCTCCACTGAAGTGAGCAATAGATTGGATACAATTTTATCCTCTGCTTATAGTCACATACATTTAGACTTCTTAACCAGACACACATATAGTCATTTTGATGTGAAAAACACTGAAACATGACAACCTTAGTCACACATTTTAATCACATAACAACCATGTAATAATAGTTAGAAAAAATAAAAAAATTAAAGTTAGTAGTTTAAAATTTTAAAGTTTAATGTTACATTTAAAATAATATACTACATAGAGCTGGTGCTTTAAAAAACAGAAAAGTCTTTCCCTTTAAAAATAGCTTAATTCCATTAAAGTTACTAATGTTTCTTTTCAAATTCAGTTTGCTACTTGGTTATATATCTACATGGTTTATATTATATATACTTTTTTTTTGGTAGAGACAGAGTCTCACTTTATCGCCCTGGGTAGGGTGCTGTGGCATCACAGCTCATCACAGCAACCTCCAGCTCCTGGGCTTAGATGATTCTCTTGCCTCAGCCTCCCAGGTAGCTGGGTCTACAGGCGCCCGCCACAATGCCCGGCTATTTTTGTTGTTGTTGTTGTTGCAGTTCGGCGGGGGCTGGGTTTAAACCAGCCACCCTAGGTATATGGGGCCAGCACCTTACTGACTGAGCCACAGGCGCCGCCCTATATATACATGTTTTGGACTGAGAGAGACCCTGAAATTTAATCTGTCATTTAGCGCAAAGTGCGTGAAAAGTCAGGGAAATAGAGACTTCTGAGGGACAGAGTAGTTGTTACTTTGCTGCTGGGAGAAGGCATTGGTTCCATCTTTAGATATGGGTAGAGTCAGATGTTGGGACAATTAGGAAGATGAAATTATAGGTGGGAGAATTAACAATGGTGATTCTCCAAGAACAGTCATTTACTTTCCTCATCCTGCCTCTTGTACACAGGATGCAGAATAGTGACACGGAGCCTCCTGTTATGGCTGATCCCTCACAGCCCCTCCTCCCAAGGTAACGCTCCTCCATCCCTACGCTTAGAATACTCTTATTTATCAGTTGCATGCCTTTTCTGGGCTGGCTGGTGATACTAATAAAACATGGGGTCATTCTTAAGGTAAGTCCTCATATGCTCAGGGCTGAGGCCCAGACTGTAAAACTTGATTGAGCCAGTATACCTGAGCCTACATTTCACAGAACAATTACGTTAGTCTAGTAACTGACTGGAAAACCTAGCTCCTAGCAGTTCTACTTTTCTGCTTTTGGAGTTCTTTTTTGTTCTTGAACTAAGCTACTATAAGAGGATTACTACCTTGGGATGACTTATGTAGTGCTTATTATTTCTACTCTCCCTCTTGTCTGAATGGAATAACCCACCACGGTTATGCTCTGTCTAGGTTCTAGATGAGCTTAGTCTAGAGTCTGGTAGAATGATCCGCCCATGACTTACTCTTGTTAGGTTGCATATCCTAAAAATCCGGTTGATCACATCACAATCCATTGAACAAGACATGCATTCCACTTGGATAGGGCCATATCGTAGCATCCCTTCTTCTGGCCAGTACTGAGGGCAGCCCTAGGTGACGGTTTTGAAAGAAAAAGAAGCGAGTGTTAATTTTTCTAATTAGGGTAGTACAAAGCAGATTTTAGAATTTTATTATTATTTTATTAAATGTACAAGTACACAAAAGCAAACCACAGCCACTAACCTGGGACAAGTCCACCTCATTTAACATCACAATGGAGGTACAGCCATAATCATACACTAGTCTCCAGAAGTCTTTCACAGTGTTTGGCAGAGGATATTGTGTGACAATGAAAGCCGCCGGTTGCCTATAGCTCTGTTAAGAAACAAAGTAGATGGAGAAACATAAGAACTTAAAATGCACGATCAGTTGCACAAACAGATTCAATATACTTCCAATGTAGGACCAGTAAGGTGTAATAAATACACTCAGAGATGTAACCAGTCTGCTGCTTAAGCTACAGGATGACAGATGTGCACCTCTGGAATATCCTGGAACTAGTATAGTAATGAGTCAATTTGGTGGGAAGATTTCACTGCCTCCAAAGCAATTCAAGTCTAGAATTGAATTTTTACTTCATTGAGAGAAGTAAATACAGGACAAACATCTAAGAAGAAACTAAAGAACTCATGGGGCCGTGTGCAGTGGCTCATGCCTGTAATCCCAGCACTCTGGGAGGCCAAGGAGGGTGGATTGCTTGAGCTCACAAGTTTAAGACCAGCCTAATCCAGAGCGAGACCCCTTCTCTAAAAATAGTCGAGTGTTGTGGCAGGTGCCTGTAGGCTGAAGCAAGAGAATTGCTTGAACTCCATAGTTTGAGGTTGCTGTGAGCTGTGATGCCACAGCACTCTACCCAGGATGATAAAATGAGACTCTGTCTCAAAAAAAAAAAAAAAGGACTTCCTCCATTAGGTATCTGATAGGCTATGTCAATTTTCCAAAGTTAATTGGTCCCTGAAGGGCTAAAGGCAAAGAAAGCACAAACCCTCAGGTATGTCTTTCTATTCATTAATTATGTGTGTGAATGTCTGTATAAATAAAACCGTTTGACTCTGCTCTCCAAATATGAAAAACCACAAGTACCTCAAATGTCAGCGCTTTTGCATTATATAATATATGGTATTACCAGCACATTCTGCACATCTTGTGGGCAATCCACTTCCCGTGGTTTCCTGGGCATTTCTAATGCATATCAACAGTCAGAATGATAGTTTCAATCATTTAAGATTCTCAAGTGCTAAGAGACTCAACATCAATGCACTTCCTGGCTTCACACGGTGGTAACTTGACTTCTTATTTATCAAGCTCCCCTTGAATAAGACACAACATATTGTCTCTTTCCATAGGGAGATGTATTAATGGAAATGTTTATCTTGCCTAGCTAGTATGTTGTTCTGCAGATTGGTGGCCTATTGAGAAATAGAAATATATGCTTTTACATAATTATTTAATCTATTTATTAAAAAGTAGACAGTTTCCTAAGATAGATTTCCTTAATATTGACAAAAATGTTCAGTAATCTCCTAACTCAATTATATCCTACTACTATTAATTCCTTCATATGCCTAAACATCAATGTAGAAACTGACCCTTGAACTTTACTGATGGGGCCACTATTTGGGAAGTGTGAGTAACCATGGTGTTCCATTCCACGGAAGACTGAAGAGTCAGTAGGATGGTAATTTACCTGGCTACTTCTAAAGAACTTCAAAACCTTATCAAGTTGCATCTGCTGCTGGGATGAGTGCCTCCTAAGAAAGGTATGAAGGCTCATGAGGAAAGAGTAGAAGGCAACAAGCTTTCTTTCCAAATTAAATGTCTAGTTCATGGGAAGACAAGTTAGAGCAGCTATTCAGTCATTTTTTGAGTCAAAAGGAAGGGGAAATACATGAGGAGGAGACGATAAAGGAGAAGACTGAAGATTTCTTATTTCATTCCTCTCTAAATACAGGAGCATAAGGCTTTGAAATCACAGAATCTTTGACTTTGCCTCCTAATTCTTTACAGGTCTGGCAAAAGGGTATAACCCTAATTATATGGGGGTAGAGTGTCCAGAGGGAGACACCTGTTCCCGTAAATCAAACTGACCTTACTTCTCTGAATGCTCAACTACACTAATAAATCCACAGAACAACTTTCGACTGTAAAATATATCTTTTTTAGAATCACAGAGGACTAAGCAGAGAATAGGAACAGGAAGGTTACAAGGTTTGATAGTTGTACCGAAAAGAAGACAACCTGAAATTGCAAAAAATTGGACAAAGATGCCAAAATTCAAAAATATTAATGTTTTTCCTAATAGTCTTATTTTCTCTTTTACTTTTTCATACTTTCTTTTTCATTCTAACTCTAAACCACTCACATCTGGTATATTATTCCTGTGGTTAGCACATTTGCCTTTCCAGATGCCTAATAGGGGAAGAAAAGGTATAATCAGAATCCAGGGTGATTTATGTGGATGTGATTAAAGGCCAGGCAAGACTCTGGTCACAGCAAGGATGAGAGCTTCTCATTTGAGCTTGCCTTTGGACTCTTCTGCTCTTTAGTGTACAAAAGAGACAAGGGCTTGGCCAGACTAGTCTCTGAAGTAGAATGTTGGCTTTTCTAAGTTTCTATTACCAGGCTACTAATTTACAGAAGGTAATTTTAGGAAGCACAATAGAAGCACAAGTTAGAGAGCCTCATTACATTGAGAATGAATGAACCCTGACCTCTATCATTTCAACTGTCAAAGGGCATAAGCTAGAAATGAAGCCAATAAACTGTTTTGAAAACAATTCTGAACTTGATAGCCCTCTTGCTTCTTACCAAAGTAACCAAAGTAGTGGCCAGATATAATGTAAAACTCTCTTTCCATGTTGTTCTATCTATGGGCTGTTAGCACCCTGAGGACATTCTAGTTTATAAAGACTAGAATGGGGCAAGGCATTATTATCATGGATGTATAGACATGATATCATCTGTGCCTTCTCTAGTGATATGAAGTCTGACAATTGGGTTTATGAACTTATCCTGGAGAAAGTGCTACATACATCACTGCTGAGTATCACTACAGTCACCAGACGGCCAAGAAGAGTACTCTGAAGGTGACCGCAGTGATATTCAGCAATGAGGTATGCAGCAATTTTGCTAGGATAAGTTTGCTACCTTAATTGTCTGATCTCGCAAATGGTCTTTATTCATTAACGGCCAATAAATCAAGTTAGCTTCAAATTATTGAAAAATTTCCCAAAATAACACAACTTAAATAGGATATGGCATTCTGTGATTTTAAAAACTTCCTTCCGTACTATGTTCGAAATGAATGAGCCATGGTTTTCTTCTCTGAAAATAAATAAAGATGAAAAACTACAACCTGCAATATGTCCTATACAAATATTTGGAGATAATGATTGACAGTCAACCTCCAAATCTACAGTCACACTGTAAAAAATGATACTTTGTAAGAATTCCTGTAGGGAGAAATCTAAGACCATTCTCTAAAAAATTGGTATTTCAATGAAAGTTTCCATTTTCCCTCTTTCAGTTACTTTTATTTCCTGGTAAAGAAAACTAGCCAGTGTTGAATTGCATTACACAGCCTTTCCTGGCACTCTACGGTGACAAAGAGGGCAGTCCCTTACATCCATAAGAGCAGCATTGATGTAGTTACTGCTCTCCCCATCAATGGTAATTAGGAAAGGCAGACATCTGTCCGGGGGCAGCATGTCCATGAAACGGTTCTTGTCATGGTTCCTTGGCAGGCATGCTATACTGCAATCTTCAGCTTGTAGTCGAGGGGTGACTGAATTGAGAGTCTAAAAAGAAAAGGGAACCCAGGTTAAAAGAAAGTGACCCATTTAATAGTTTAACACAGATTCACCAAGTAGGAAGGATGCCAAGTAGAAAGTGAAGAATCTGTGTAAGGCAATGGCAATTCAAGCTAATGAAGCCTGAGAAGTGACAAAGAAAGAAGATACCTGCAAAATGCATTGCTAACCAAAGCAAATATGATTAGGGTGGTCCATGATGATGACAGCCCTTCATCAAAGCTGGAAATGGTATCATTTGTAACAGTGTCCTGGAATGTTACCCTCGAAGAAAAGGTGTGGCTTGCTGAAAAGAACATTGGGCCAAGAATCAAAGGATTCAGTTTCTAGAGCTATCCTTGACTTCGTTTTCATCCACCTTCAGGAGGTCATAAGGGACAGTGAAAACATTCAGCACTATTTCAAAACAACGTTCAGTACAAATTTCAGCTCTTACTATTAATGAGGTGTATCTCATCTTGTAAGTGACACAGAAGGTCAAATCCCATAAAACTGCATGGGAAAAAAATGTTGATAAATACACACAAATCACCACCAAATTTGACTTTTATGATGCCTTTTACCACCTATATTCTTTCCTAAGCCTGAACTTACTTGCCCTTTAAATTATAGCAGAGATGAACTCATTAATATGAAAGTGACTCCACGATATGCATAATGAAAGAGACAGGTATTATATTATACTTAAAATAGGGTCAAAGGTTATAAAGTTGACTTAAGACCTTCCTTTAAAGAATTAGTAGTGACTAGAACAAATTGTAACAAGTTATAAAAGAGGCCTTAAAAATAATTAATACCTGAAATTCATCTTTGAGGTGTGAGGAATTGGTCTGGGAGTCTATTCTAATCATATCGAAATATGCAGCTTTAAATTCACAGACTGGTATAGCAGTTTCTCCACATAAGCAGGCTTCTAAAATGGCATCATGAATAAAAATATACTGCTCCTATCAAAGGACAGGAAAAGAAAATTTCACGTTATTTTCATAAAAACTTTCTTTTTTAATTGTCAAAGCTAAAGAATACAAAGATTTTCTCTATATGGAAATACTAATTGAAATACTAGTATTTTTGTATATGACTTAATGAGCTAATGATTGATTATACAAACATATATGAAGTGCAACTCCTTTTTGTTTGTGGAAAAAAATAAAAGAATGCACTAAAAGTAAATCAACATACCTCTGTCTGGACCATATTGATACGGCGTGATCGTAAGGCTTTGACGCAGTTATAGATGTCAACAACGCCTTCCCTTTCAGCCATGTCCAGCATGATATCAATCACAATGTAACAGCCAGTTCTTCCAGCACCAGCACTGAAAAAAATTAAATTTGAAGAACTATAGGAAGTATGCTTGTCTTTGTAACATTTAATAAAGACCCTTTCCACTGTCAGGTGAAATCAAATTGATTTAACAAAGTACAAGACACACATAATTTATACCTGCTGAGTAAAAAACTTATTAATGTACAAATAACTTCATGTAGAGTATCTGCTTTGCTAAAGATTGGGACAAGAGTTCCAAAATTATTTCCAAATTGAAAATAATGTCTATAGGTCATTCAGATTTCTTAGCTCTCTCAGTCTTCATTTGATGTAAATTTAACACCCACAATTTCAAGTTCACAGAATTTATCAAGTGGTGGAGTCACGCTTTGAAATTTAACTCCCAATTGAAATATTTTTATATTCATGGAGTAGTGGGTCCTTTGGCAACAAATGCATGAATCCTGGCTTACTGTCTTACAGAGACTCTTGCAAATACTAAAGCAAAAGAAAATTAATTTCAAATCCTTTAAATAAGAAATCTGAGGGGTCATATTCACAGTAAGTGCTAAGGGTCAGGGTGGGGAAAACAATAATGGTTATCAGAGGGGAGGGGACTAATAGTATAAAAGACTATTTGAATCATGACCTGAAGGGAAAATGAAAGAGGATTGTTGTGTGTAGAATATCATTCTCAGCAGGACACAAAGCCAGCCATTATCTTACTGTATTAAATTCGAAAGTTGACTCGGTTGACTCATCATATACTGTGCTTATTTTACCAAGGACGTTTCTTCGATTTTAAATATAAACATCAATGGAGCAAAGAAGATAAAGTTTTTCCTTTCTTTTTTTAAAAATTCACTTGGTAGTCTGATACTTCTTTTCCATAAATTCAGAGATACCTGAGTGTAATTGGAAAATGACACTTTTGTTTCAAGAGAGGAGAATCTTGGAGCACTTCTGCAGCAAGCAATTCACAAGAAAGTAAAACTCTATGATAAATCAACAAACCCTTAAATTGAAAACTTATTTATCTCATTCTCTAAGCACTTAGATGGGCTAGTCACTTTATTTCTTTGTTACCCAGGTTTGGTCACTTAAACTCGTTGTTCTTTTAGAAATTTAAGCAAAAGATATTTTGGCTATCTCTATTTCTTTTTATCCCTTACCATCTTCTCAATCACTGTTCCCAGGGTTTGAGACAGAAAAGTAATTGAAGAGCAGCAGATTTCTTGAGGACGACTGAAAGAAGATTTTTTTATTTCAGGGTACATAGTATCTAATCTTATGGGATGTCTTACTTTTATTTCATTCTCTGTCCCTCCCTCCTTTTATGCGTGGTTATTTAAGTCCTGAATAGGTTGGATTTTCAGAAAGAACAAAAATGCTTAAGTTAAAGCTATTGCATAGTGTGGAGGGGATAGTATTTGAAAATGGTATGTAACATCATTTAGAGAAAGTTTTTCAGATTCAGCACTTATTTTTCTGGTCACACCTAAAAATGAGGCCATGTAATTTGCTTTTAGTGTCTCTGAATGCTTATTTTAAAAGAAGTTTCTAATCAGAAGAAAGTCTGGATATAATGTTCATTTTTTCGTTGTATATTTGCTGAATCTCATGGATGTGGGTTTTCAAGGTCCTCTAATGGGATGGGTTTTTTCTTTTTTAATTTAAATAGCTGTTTTGCAACACAAATTCTTGCAATTTAGGCCATTTAGTAATTCTGTATGTCTCAAATTTAGTTTTAAAAGCTGGGATTCCATTGGGAATTTTCTAGAGTGGTAAGAAATCTCTATTTCAACTTACCATTCCATGCAATATGGGATTTGCAAAAGTGATAAGAAAAAAACCCCAAACCCACAGCTGTTTGCCACTAAAAGGCAGAGTTTTTACACTTATAATTGTGGATGCTGCTGCACACATTAAGATGAATGTATGTATTTCGTAAGTCCCTAGTTTACAGCCTACTTAACAGCTAACTTTTATTTTATTGCTCTTTTACTTTATCTGAAATTACATGCAGGCTGGAACTTTGTAAATGCACATTTGTTTTTGTGCTTAAAACGGGTCGTCTTGATAATTCTACAAAGCTGCCCGCACAAAGTCACGCCTTTGGACCACCACTCACCTGCAGTGCACAACAATGGGGCCCGCACTGGGAGGATTGGATAACTTGACCCGACGGATGAAGGAAAGAAGCCCCGTGGCATGGTACGGGACTCCATGGTCAGGCCAGCCCGTGAAATGGAACTGTTTTACTTCACGAATTTCATTGTATCCCCTCTGTGCAGGGAAGGAAAGAAATGTTTTCAAAAGGACCCAAAATAAAGCCATTAAACACAATTATGAGTACAGATGTGATTGACAATACGAAAAAATTTACTGAAGATCACACCTCTTTTAAAAAGGGATGCTGGCCTAAACTGGCCTAGGAGCTTAACTTTATTGTCAGATAACTGCCAATGCCAAAGAAAGAAAATTAGAAGTCTTGCTGAGTTCTATAAGTCTGGGTCAATTTCATTTACCTTGACAGCTTGTTTCATACTGGGAATGACAACACATAAAATTATTAGGGGAAAGAAGGAAATGGGAAAGCTAAAATGCTGCCCTACTGACCCATGGCACTGAGTTCTCAAGTGGTAAATAAAAGCAACTTTCCAGCTTCTCACCTCACAAAGAGATTTTAATGCCTTGCTTATCCATGTTGAAAATGGTTTTGAAGCAGAGCATGTAGGGATTTTCCAGGACAGTGCTACTCTAGATTGGTTTGTGAAAATAAACAGGCAGCTAAACTGTTCTTTGGGCAAACCATTTTTCTTAGCTCTGTGAAATAATCCAGCACACAGATTATTCTTTATAGTAACAAAAACACAAACTGAAAGAAGTGAAGCATTCACTGTCCAGCTCTTCTCCTATTGGCTTAATTTAAGAGAACCCTGTAAATGTACATTTCAAAGTTTTTTCCTTCCCTTATTTATTTTTTTTTTAAAGAAGCCTATAGATTGGGGTAGCCCTGCTGGGAGACTATACATGAAATAATGCAGAATATATATTTAAGAATTCATAGTTGCAGCAAAAAGAGAAAAAAAAGAAACCTGCTATAATCTACATAAATTCTAATTCTACTGTGAGCCATCTGGGAAAACTCAACCTCACTTATTCAATGAATGAAGATAGAATGAAATAAATTAATAAAATTGAGGAAGTTTATCTTTAAAATCTTATGCAGATGAATATTAATAAAATCTTCAAAGCCAGTGATCATGTTCTATAATTCCTTTTAGTTCTAGTCCCTAGCACAATATATCACACAAACCGGAGTTCAAAAAATAATTACCATAGTGCCAATGAAATCACTCAAATAGAAAAAAATCACTTTTTGCTACTTTTCAAATTTAATTCTGAGGAAGGTCATTAATTGATAGGTGATGAGATTTTAGTCCGTAACTTCATCTCTATATTAATCCTTTCACTAGAGTTGCTATGTTGGACTCGCTCCCTTTATCTTTCTATTACATGTTTAGGACTTGTGCCTTTTAGTAGATTTTCATATTTGGCAATACATATTTATAAGCCTTATTCTTTTTCTATACATTTTTTGGAGTAGTTTTCATATATGCGGTTAAAAGAAAAAAAACCCACTGAAACCTCACTCTTCTCTAGTTCTAAATAACAACAACAACAAAAAGTTAAAGGTTCAACTCCAGTAATATTAATATCAAGTTTTGTCATATTCTGGGACATGGTGGATGTCTATATTCATTCAAATCTTATTTTGTGTCTTTCGATACCCATGTGTGTTCTTATTCAACCAGGACCTGTATCTTTCTGGTTAAATGTGTTCTGTTATCTGGGCATTTTTTGTTATTGTGAGAGATTTTTAGGTATAATCTATGAATATTTATGTTGACTTAGCTACAAACAAATGTCTATTAGTTCCATTTTAAAGTACTATTTCTAGCTTCTTTTATGTAAATTAATGTCAACTTTAAATAATTTTGTCCTTTCTAATAGTCACATTAGTTTCTTTTGTCATCTTGTTTCATTTGCTGAAAATTCCAAAAATGTCAACTGCTAGTGAAAACTATTATCTACATCACATTCCTGTTTCTAAAAGCAGTAACAATCTTTTTATTAGTTTATTGTAATAAACTAATAGTCTTTAGTTTTTATTCCTTAACATGCAGGCTACTAGTTATTATTAAATTACTTTTACTGCATGTAGGAAATCTCCAAATTTTCCTAATTAGAGTATTACTGTGAAGATCTTTCAAATAAAATTAAATGCGTTAATCTATTAATAAAATCATAAAGTTCTGCTCCTTTAATGTACTGACATAACATCAGTTATAGCAAATGAGATTTCCTACTACAGTTGAAATAGTTTTACATTAGGAAACATATCATGATAGATCATGTGATATTTTCTTAATTCCCTATTTTACTTGGAATTTTTACATTTTCTTAAATGAAAATCATTTGCAGTGTGTGTGCACAGACACTATGGTGACGAGGGGAGAGAGAGAGAGAGAAAGATCTGGTTCTGTTACTGTTATGCTAACTTTTTAATTATATTTTGGTTTTAATGGTTTTCAATGGTTGGTTTTTAATGGTTTAACTGTTGGTTTTAATGGTTTTCTATGACCTAAATACAGTAGACCCTCCATAGTTGCCTACCTCCCTACCTTGACCACCTCCTTAAGTTGACCTAATTTTCATAGGTCAGATATGTACCATATGCCCTCAATGGAAGTGTGGACAGCCTCCATATGTTGACCACTTTGTTACTGTCTCTTGGGTGGTTAAGTTACAGAGGCTCTCCTGCAGTTTGATTAACATTGATATTCTCTATTCTTCAAAGCAGTGGTTCTCAACTTTCCCTTTAATACAGATGATGTCATCACACCAGGTACTAGTGTGTGGGCTTATCTGCATGTGGGTGGACGGATAGAGGAGGGTGTCTCGGTTCCTAAGATGTGTTTTCTTACCCCCATGGGGGTCGTGACCCACAGGTTGAGAACTGCTGCTTGAAAGGCTATAAAAAAACCTTAATCATAGTGTAATTTTAATGGTAAATTTTAACAATCATTCTATTTTCTGCTACTATCTGTTCAGGTTTCTAACTAACCTTGGGCCAATTTTTGAGAATTATTATTTGCTAGAAAAATCAGTGTTTTTAGAATAAAGACTATGTTTTTAAGTTTGTACATAATATTTTTATAACTTTTTAAATATCAAGTGTAACTGCTGTTATATCTCTTTGCGTTTTCTAATATTGTATAATTTGTTTTCATTTTACCTCACTTAGAATTGGCAGTGGTTTAGTTACTTTATTGATCTTTTCAAAGAACTAAAGTTTTGATGTTTTGATTGTGTTTTTTATATTGATATTTAATTTTTCCTTTGTTTTAATCTATTGATTTTTTTCCTGTTTTATAATTTTATAATTTTCTCATGATTTCAGACTACCTTTCAAAATATAAATCACTTGTAGTTATTCATATTTCTTAGTGGATAACGTGAGGTAAATGTTGTATAAAATTGTTGATCTATATATTAATTTTTAGTTTGAGGCAATTATTCATTTAACAGTTATTCAGGAGAAGAGTTGGTGGTTTCTGAGAGGTTAATTTGTGGATTCATTGGTTAATGATTTTTTCTTATTTTTTACTGGATTTTGGAAATACCTTGATGTTTTTTCTATGTATTGAGGTGTTTTTTTTTTTTTTTGTAGAGACAGTCTCACTTTATTACCCTTGGTAGAGTGCCGTGGCATCACACAGCTCACAGCAACCTCCAATTGCTGGGCTTAGGCGATTCTCTTGCCTCAGCCTCCTGAGTAGCTGGGACTACAGGCGCCCGCCACAACGCCCAGCTATTTTTTTTTTTTTTTTTAACAACAAAGTTCATGACTTATTTTTATAAGACTGGAACAAAGTTGAGAAGACTGAAAATTCCACAGTTTTTCTTTATATAATTACAGGGTCTAGTTGTCTATGAAATCAAGGTTAACAAGTTCTTTTTGAAATCTCCTATATCATTGCTTATTTTTATACTACTTGAGTTGTCTAAGACATTTTCATACACGTAGTTGTGATACTTATAATTACGTTGTATAATGCTACTTTCAATTTAATATTTCCCCTAATTACTTTATCATATTGGTAGAATTACTTACAAATATTTTTTTTTTAGGTATTGAACATGACTTTATGTGTTCACTTTAGTAAGGGTTCAAGGTGGTCTGGTTCCAGCCCCTCCTAGGGATGTGGGGGAAATTGTGAGCTGGGAGGGTATTGCTGCCCCTCCTTTTGAATCCAGGCCTGTTTTTACTGAGGACTTCCCCGCCCCCCCCGTCTACCTGCTGACACCCTAACAGTGGAGCTTGCTATCAGCATCTATTGAGAAACACTGTCTCCTCTCACTGCACCCCAAATCTAAGCACCACAGGATCTAATCTTAGCCCCTCATGGCCTGGACCCAAAGCTTCTGTGTAGGATGCTACTACTGGGTAGCAGCTTGAGTTGTGGCCTCCCTGGCAGAGGGAGATGGAGTGGAGAGCCCCCTTCTTCAGTCATTCAGAGGCAGCGGCCGAGACCAGGGACCAGGCTCTACCCCCATCCCACCCTGCCCCACTGCAGAGAGGAAGCAGGGCAAAAGGAAGGAGCAGGAAAATGATTCTGGCAGCGATTGCCAAGGATTCCTGAGTCTGAGGTCTGCCTCTTCTGCCTCCATTCCTGAGCTGAATTTCAAGATAAAATGCAAGTGACTGCAGAGGCACATTGCCTGTCCCCTCTCCCTCCAGAAAGAGCTGCCGTGAATGCTGGAGACACTGCAGATATGTCATCCTTGGAGGGCAGTTTTGTATCCTCTGGTTCAGGTTTGCCGTTTTTCCCATGGGCTGGGGTGTCATTTGGTGAGTATTCCACCAGCCTGGCCTTTAGCAATGCAAGCAGAGACTTCACCTTTGTTTTCTCTGGAATGAGCATATGGTTCTGTGCGTGCTCACTGTGTGGCCTGGTAGTGTGAAGCCCCTGTATGCCTCAGTTAGCTCACCTGACAGGTTAGTGTTCAGCCATGTCACAGGGTTTCTCTCTGCTTGAAAGTCATCTGCCTTCTGTCCCAGTCTAGGAGAGAACGTTCAAAGGCCCAGCTCTGCAGCTCTTGGTTTTCCCGTAGCCCAGATATGATGTAATTCCTAAGCTACTTGTCTTTCTTGGGCTTCCATGGACTTTCTCTATCATATCAAAGTATAAGGTTTCCTCTGGAAGGAATTTTAAACATCATGGCGTCTAATCCTTTACTTGTCAGGTGAAGAAATGGAGGCACATAGACATGAAGTAATTTGCCCAAGGTTCCACATCTTGCTGACATCTGAGTGTGGACTGAGCAGTCTTCTGAGGAATTTAATGCTCTGCGATTTGTGTTCTTCCCTTTGCCACTTTCCACCATGGAGAAATCTGATTTCTGTCTTCCCTAGTTATGGAAGCTGGGAAGTCCATGATCAAGTCATCAGCAGATTCAGTATCTGTTGAGGGTCTGCTCCTAATATGTGGTACCTTCTTGCTCTGTATTCACATGGTGCAAGGAGCTGTCTACTTACAAATATGTTTTGTAAAATCCTATGCAACTGTTTCTCTATTGCTGGACATTTATGTATGGTTGCCCATAATTTTCTAATACTATGAATCAGGTCATTGTATTTTAAATAAATTCCTCAGGATAGATTCATGGAAGTAAACTTCTCAAAGGATATAACTATTTTAAAGCCATGGAGAGGGTTTTATTGATTTACAAGTGTTTATAGCCATTAACTGTGATAGGCATTATATGAAAATATCTGTCCCAACACACCCTGATGATCGGTAATGATTATTATTTTTTAAAGTTATTGTTGATTTGAAAGCACAAATTGGTGTATCAGTACATGAGGTCAAACATTTTAAATAGACATATTAGCAGTTGTATTTCTTCAGAGACTCTAGTGTTTTCCTTCTTATGGGCATTAACACTATGAATTAAGGCTATTAAATAATCACAGGTTTCTTTTGAGTGTTTGGGCCTGAATACTTTTTCCCCATGGATAGTTTTACATTTTCACGTGGTCAGATCTATCAAGCTTTTCTACAACAATGCATTCCACCGCTGCTATGCCCCATTTCAGTCTCCACACCACCAACCTGCTTTAGTCTTTCTGCAACCCAGCAACTGGGGGGATACCCTTAAAAATCAAATCGGATCACTTTACTTTTAAGTTTCAAACTCGCCAGTGGCTGCCTAACTCACTTTTAATACCAATTAAGATCACTGTAATGGTCTACAAGGCTCCACTTCATTCGGCTTTGAGATTTCTCTTACTTCAATTCACATTGTTTCCCCTTACTTACCTATCCCCTAAAACTCGGCCTCCGGGCTTGTTGTCTTTCTGACAGGAATATGCATAGGTCTCCGGGCCTCTGATATGATTCTACCCTCTGTCAGAAACATCCTTCTCCTGGAATTAACCCACTACACCTCCACCTACTTTACTTACGTTACTTTTTCAAGAACAAGTCCTTCCCTGATAATCCTTTTAAACCATTACTCCCCATCCCTAGTAATTTTCCTTATTTCCAACGCCAACATCGTTTTTCTCCATAGCACTTTTCATGATATAGGATATTTTAACTTATACATTTGTATTGCTGTCTTTCCTCCATAGATTATATGACCCATGAGAGTAGAGATTTTAATGTGCACCCCAAGGTTTAGAAACATGCCTAGCACAGGTGAACTCTCAAATAAATATTTTTGGGACGAATAAATGTATGAACAGATTTTATACCATTATAGAAACAAAATTTAACAATGATTTTAAAATAAAAAGCATTTTTGATATAATTTTTTTTTTTTAATAGAGTCTCAAGCTGTAGCCCAGGTAGTGTCATAGAGTCACAGCTCACAACAACCTCCAAATCGGGCTCAAGTGATCCTTTTGCCTCAGTTTTTCTATTTTTAGTAGAGATAGGGTCTTGCTTTTGCTCAGGCTGGTCTCGAACTCGTGAACGCAAGCAATCTACCCACCTCAGGCTCCCAGAGTGCTAGGATTACAGGCATGAGCTACCATACCAGGGGATATACAATTTTTTTTGGTAGTAACTTTAGGATACTTACCCTTTCTAGGGTAAATGTCCGAACAACATATTCAGCAAGTGGTTCCATTTCTACACAAGTTACTTTGAAGTCACCATAAACTTCGGTATCATCAGGCCAATATTTATAGCATTTAACCTAAACGACAAAAAGAGATAAGTAGACCTGAATATATAATACATACTAGCAGAGATTATCTAATTTTTGTGATAACTTTTTAGGTCCTAATTAAACCAGAGTTTAAAAATATATAAATGAGAAAAAAATCTGTTACACAAGAAATAGACTTTGCATAGTCTCACAAAAAATACACAAGCCTGATCATGGATTAAATTCTAATATAAAAATCAAAGCTTATTTTATCACTCAAGGAGAAATCAATAATTTTCTAGCCTTTGGAGGCCTGTTCAGTAGGATTCCCTTGAAATATTATAGCTATACATTTTTTAACCAATAGGATAATATGCTATTTTGTTATATGTTGCTTCTCAACTATACTCATTTTTATGACAAAAACAAGAAAATCTTTTATTTCCTCTTACCCGGCCAACCTCAACTAAATTTGTAACCATCACAATGCAGGCGGACTGTTCTTGCCAGATCATTCTCCAGAAATCATATACTGTTTCATGAACTGGGCCTATGAAGAAATTAATTTCAATATTACATTATCAAAAGAATAGACTAGTTAGTATGGAGTCTAATTAAGATAAGAAGCAGAGCAAACTAAATAAAAGAAAAATATAATTAAAAAAAGTCTAACACAAAATTGTTATTGAAAGTACTTAAATTCAATTCCTATCTAAATTCACGGTATAGGCAAAAACATAGACATTTACAAGCTGCTTTTTTTCTCCCAATTCACCTCCTATAATTTCCAATTTAGAAGATAATAGCCCAAGGGGGTATTCCTGTCTGTCACTAAGTCACTTTAATGCATCTTCAGTATATGTGAAAAATAGGAACACTTATGCCACTAGCAACCAAACATCATATATTACCAAATACATAAATGCCTATCATTTATAAATAGCATGTTTATGGGTTAATGAAGACGTGTTTAAGGACACATCCTAATTTTCTCACATGGGATGAACATCTGTAAGCTGACCATCCAAACTGGTCAACATACAGAGGTGGTCAACATAAGGAACTAGGCTTACTGTACTGAAATGTACTGGAGATGCATGTCTGGTCTATGAACTAAGGTCAACTTAAGGAGGGAGGCAATGTAGGAAAGTGATCTACTATGGAGGTTCAACTATATTATGACCTCCAAACTGCCAAAGCATGTTCTGGGCTATACTCTACTCAATACCATAAAATGGAATACTGTTTACCACCAGGGCTGATCTTTTAAACTGTAAAGAGTCTGTGATTAAACTCTTTCTCCAAAGATATGTGAAAACACTCACAAAATGACCTCAGTCAAAAGAGCAAACACAGCTTTTGTTTTACTCTCCTCTCACATAAAACAGACGTGTAAGTTTCTCTTTTGAAGGCCAGTAATAAATTTTGGAGAAATCACTAAAGATGTTTTTCTGTTTAGATACTTTATTCCCCAGTGTACTACTATGACAAGATTTTCCTACTTTCTTTTCATATTCTATGGAAATAAACCTGACAAAATTCCCTCTAGTTTTTTGTTTTGTCTCAGTCTTTACTTGTCAAAAAAGTATTGGATGACAGTATAACACCTCAATACTGGTCTTAGATACTATTAAACTATGTAGTAAGAAGACAGTCACTTAAACAAGATGAAACCTCTATTTTGTCAAGAAATAAGTAATTCTTCTGCCCAGTATTACTGACTAGTGCTCTGTGATATCTGGATAACAAGGACCAAACCACACAAACTCCCAGCAGCTTCTTTTTTACTATTCATTAAAAATAGATCAAGCTAAAATTTATATAAGTTTTAGATAGATTTAAAAAATTGTACTATACAAATGAGTAAAGAGCAAGTGTTATTAGAATTGGTGTTTTTTTCAGTTAGTTAAGATAAAACTGCAAACAACACCATACGGATGAATAAGTAGCTTTGCTTATTCTATAGCATTTAACGACGCAAAGTTTTACCTTGCGTTGCAATGTAGTGGCTGGGTCTCTGGTAGCCCTAAAATAAGAGAACAAATTGGTTATCCTTTTACTTCGGTATCAGAAATAAATGAATGAAGGCATAAAAAGAGGAAGACAACCACCTGTTAAGATTAAGTTATAGTAAAAAGTCCATAAATGAGTAGTGAACACATAGCTCACTTCTCAAACCTATGCTATCTGAAAGGTAAGCATAAAACAAAAATTAAATAGGAAAATGCTCTGATTCGAATATATATTGTGTAACTGAGTTTGGATTGGTATGGAATAACCTCACAGATTTTGTTTGATGTCACTAAAATGTTTATGCCTTCATGGTCATCTTTAGTCATTCATTCCTGGTAAAAACTGTGTTTAAAACTACTAATTCTCATTCTATCATCCCAAAATACAACACACTGCATTACAAATGGACGAGGACATATTAGAACCATAAAAAAATAACAGAACATTCCAATGTTAGAGCTGGACAATGCATGTGTGCATCAAAGCAAAATCCTGCTGAGAGTTTTAGATCATATTCCTATTCTATAAAATGATCTGAAATTATGTGTAATATTAATTTACACACACATAATTATAGGTACACACATATATAGGGAAAGAAGATTTTTTCTTTTTAAAAAATGAATCTTATCCTGAACAAAAGTTTAGTACTTTTTATCCCTGCATGCCAAAAGGCTTGTGCACTTAAACATTTAATATTGTTTCTATAAAGAAATGGTTGTTGCTGAGGATAATTTGTTAATTGCTGTCAATTGGTTTGAACTTCAAGAGATCATGGAGTAGCAAAATGTAGATGACAGGATAGGTTTAAGTTCTGAATTTGTTGTACATTTACCGAAGGGCTTTAGGTCTTGGGTGAACATTACCCTATTGTAATTTTGGAAGATTTCTATTTCTTAATATATCAACATAGCATAATGTTTTATGGAAAAACTTTTTTTCAAGCTTTATGAGCATTTCATCTGTTCTTAGCGAAAAATATACCAATTACAGAAGCATATTCTTATGTCTTTTAAGAATAATAAAATAATAGGAGAGGGAAAATCATCATATTGTATAGTAATTAGCTAAAACACACTGGAGTCCTAACAAAAAGATTAGAAAATAATCTTCTTTAGAATCTAGTCCTACTGTGTAAATCATAAAACACTGTAAAAGAGGTCCAGTGCCAGTCTTGGCAGAAAAACAAGGTTCAACTACATAGGTAAGAACAATTATAAATTTGTCAGACAACTGCTGATTTATTTTAAAGAATGGACCATTAACTTAATTTTCCATAATGATGAGACTGATAAATTCAAATGCTGAATGAAAGATTGTGATCATAAATTTAACCAATACACTCATATACTGTATCTAATAAAATATATTAATTCAACTAAATAAGTAATTACAATTCACAAAATAACTATAAAGCATGAACCTAATAGATATGATGAAAATTATTTCCTATTTACAGAAATAAGACAAAGTTGGGTCCTAAGTTTCATTTCTCTTAGGCATAAAAATATCTACATATATGCAGAAGTTCTTAATGCTTCCACTTTTTGTCTTATATGCATGCATATTTTGAATAGATTAATTTCAGCACTCCTAGAATTTAATTCTTAAAAAATAGTTGAAGTGTAATGAGTGCCAAATATGTGCTAAGCACTGGGCTAGATGTTCAACCTGCATTACTTCATTTAATTCTCACAACAAAACTATGAAGTTAGTACTACCAATATTGTCCCCACTGTAAAGATGAGGAAACAGGCACAAAGAGAAAAGTGACATTTCCAAGATCTCCAGTGTGATTTGAACCAGGCAGTATGACCAATAGCCTGTTTGCCTTACATGAATATAACAAATTGCCTCCTTAACAATATTTTATATTTGATAATTATTTTTCCTTAAATAATTTGCGTGTAGGTATGTATGTAATCAAAATTTAAGAACATACGATCAAAACATTTTCATTTTTGTGATTCGATATATATGTGTGAGATGTACATTTTACGATTGCGATTTAGTAATTATTTTGCCTGAGTAATTTTATGACTTTACAAGCCAATACCACACACCACAAAATAGGATCCCTACTCATTTTTAACATCCGAAGTCAAATGTAAAAAGGAAAATTTCAGCAACACTAATACACATCATACCATCCAGCTTCTCACATATGTTTGGGGAAGGGTTAAGAATAAGAGTCAGAAACAGAAATCATCAACAAATAAAACTCGAGTACATAATAAATCATCAAAGCTAAAAAGGGTCCTGTTTTTCTCAACAAGAAAAGGGAAGGAGGTAAAATAGATCTTTACACATGTAAAAGCATTACAAAAAAATGAACATAGATATACTGTATGAAGCTAATTAGGTGAAGCATGCAGAGATAACTAGTAGTGAGCATTAGTAATAACTGTAATTAAGAATATGTATATTAAATATTGACAATAGAGTGCTGTTATTTACATATAGTGGTACTTACATCCCTGTACAGCCAAATCTACAGCCCAAACCAAAGTCAGATGTGAAAGAAAGCACAACAACATCAGTGAGTACTAAGACGTAGAACAAGGAAAAGTGTACAGTTTGTTCTTTATTTTAAAAAGCTATCAATCACTTTATAGGTAAAAACAAGCAAAAAGTTTATATACAATAAGCCAATAAAATGGACATCCTGAACTATAAACATACTCACATCGATATAGTTGGCATTAATGTAATCTGAAGAAGGATCATCCTCAACAGGTTGCAAAATAACTCTGGAGTGATCGTCTAAAATGTTTAATAATAAAAAACAAGCTGTCAAATTTCTCCCATTTTTAGGGACAATGTCATTGGGTGGAGACCAAGTAATTCAGGGGTTGGTGATAGTCTATACATAGGATATTAACATCAAACTAGTCATTTGAAGAAATACAAGAACTTTAATGAGCTCATTATTGGTTACGATTATAATAGTCTGTGAATAAAGTTTTGGTAACTTGGATCCATAGTTAGGTAATTTTTAGGAGACATGATAATATCTGACAAATTGTCATCTGAGTCATGGAGTCACCTAAAGGACTGAACTTGCCTCTAATTTGGCCTCTTACTCATGATTTTAAATGGAGGGGATCCTATTCCTCTGCACAGGAAATGAGCCACAGAACTAGAAAGTGAATTTTGAATTCCTGCTCTCAATATCTTATTCCCTGAGAGTCCAGGTTAAATTTTGATGTATTCATAAGATACTTTAAAATAATTTAAATTCCGAATACAGTGGTCTAAGTAAATTAGCAGCTAGTTACAAGTTAAGCTGTCTACTACTTTCCTTACTGGTCCTGTGGTTCTGTATGATAATGACTTTATTTATCCTGTATACATATAGTATAATGAAGACTTAATCAGGAGGGAGCCCCCAGTGATAAATAACATGGAGCAAATGCAGTGCAGACACTGGCTCCGCTAAGCATCAAATACATGTGGAAAATAACATTCTAACCTTGAACTTGTTTGGTGGGAGTGATATAGCCGTTTACAACAGAAAAGCTCTTCCTTTTTCATTATCCTGATATTCTTAGCTGTTTAATAACACTCATGTATTTATGCACAAACATGAAATCAAGCAGTAAGTTATCTCCACGGGGGAAGAGACTGAGTCAATTTAATTAATGAGGATGATGGCAATTTCAGAATCACTGTTAATAGCCAATGCTGTTTTAATATTAAATAGATTACTTCATAAACAGATGTACCACTGTGTTGGAGTCTCTTAAAGTTAAAAACCATATAAGGAACTTGCTATTTATCTGTACATATAATATATATGTTCATCAAGAATTGTATAAGAACTTACATGCAATGATGTTTCCATATCGATTTTTTGATCTATTTTGATCTTTTTTAGCTACATCCCAAGATGCTGACTGCCCTTCAAAGAAGCTCTGGGGAAATAAATAAATACATAAATAACCAAACAAGGAGACTGAATTTAATTCCTTTTTCAAAAATCACTTTATCTGTTTTGAAGATCTAAATAGCAAAAACCTTTTTTTCAGAGAGGGAGTCCTAGAGTAGTAAACAAGTTTCATTTTCAGACCTCAAAGCTAGTTTGTTGGGTTCATATTTGTTCCTCTTGGACTGGATCGAGTTCAAAATAAAGACAAGAAATAACTTTAGAGCAAAGAGACCTTGAAAGTATTTCAAATTTAAGACTCCTATATCTTTGTGAGATAGAGGTAGAAAAAGCATCATTCTTTTTAAAACATACTGAATAACAGTACATCTAAAAACTAAAAAATTACTTTTGATGAGTATCATTTAAATGTGCATCGTTTAGCATTTATAACAGTAAAAAGAAAACCTGTTTCCCTCCATAATTATTCATTTAACTGTATGCAGTACATCACATTTCGGTTTCTTTGAAGATCATGGCTGAGTCTTTACAACAAGGGACCAGATGAAAATTAAAAAGAGTTCTCCCAGAATTTGGGAACAGATGAATTTTTTTGATTGATTTAATTACTATATGCAGCAATTTAAAATATGAGTATAGACTTCTTTTTGCAGAAAAACTTAAACTTTGCTCAACACAGGAAATGGGGTCTTCAAAGAGCCATCAGTCTTTGAAGTGAGGTACATAGGAATACATGAAACGAACAAAAAGAACCAGTTCTGGTAGAATATTCTAATTCCCTGCACTTATTTTGTTACCACAGTATCATGTTTCCGGGATATACCCAAAACCAATTTTCAAAACTCAAAGAAAATTTTATTCACTCCTAAATAAAGGTATACAAATAATTTGTATACAAGATACAAATTAAGGTACAAATAAAGGTATACAAGATAAAATGTAGGGTTTAAAAGATTTTTCATGGAGTTGGATGCATTTTGGATAGTGTTAAAAGCAAAGTACTGCTAGAATTTTTTCACTTCAAATGTGTGTGTACTGTGGTGTGGTATGGGGAATGGACTGGCCTCCTTCCATGCCCCAACCTAGCATTTCTCAGTAAGTGAAGGGTGGCAAAGCAATTTTTCCCTTTTAATGTATTATGTTTATTTGGATTTTTGGGTTTAAATCACTTCCTTTGTAAGATCAGTCCTGGTATTTTGGTTTGAGTAGGAAGGGGAAACAAAATTGAAAAAAGAATTTCCCACAGCCTTCTTTTGGTTTCTTAATGCTGTTTACCAGATTTGCGGTGTTCTGTTTTTTCATCCCAGCCACCAGCAACCAGCAACCAATAATCCATGGGATTAAACTGCAAGTGGCAAGTAGTACATTCAGATCACGAAGCTTCGTCTGATTTCTCTATCAGAAGATCAACAAGCAAAGATAGAGAGAAATAACCTGCTACTTACGTCATTCAAATGACAGAAGTTGAAATGGTACAATGGGAATCAAGGTATTTTGCCACTTGATTTTTGATGGGGGTGGAGGAAGGCTTAAAGTGTTTTTCATAGCACAGTTAAATTATGCATTAAAAATTCTTATGCCGAATTTGCATTCGGATATATGCCAGGGACATGCTCACTTCTTTCTTTTCTGTCCTGTCGATACATTTGATTTGTATGCTCATAAACACTGGATTGGAGAGACTACAGAACAGTCTACTCCTTTTTAAAAGGAGGAAAAATGTTAATCATAGTTAAAAATGAGACTCGTAATTAAAAAATCAAATTCAATATAGTATTGAAGTGTTCACCTCATATTCCTCTTTGAACCCATAGCTGTCTGATGTCTTCATCAGGTTAATGTGTTGCAGTAAGTCAGCCACCCTGATGGCTGGGTGCAGCTGCCCCGTCTGGTAAGGGGATTCCGTCCCCTCGCAGAGGTAGCGAGGTACGTCTAGAAGGCGACTGGACTCTGCCGTAGCGCTGTGGTTCTCGTCTGGTATTTTTCGGATTCCAGAAGATTAAAAAAGAGACAGAGTTATCTTGTTTAATATATATTCATGCAAAAAAAGATTTTAAGAACTTAAGATCTTTCTGATAAGAGGAGGAAGGGAAAGAAATGTCAGACAGTCTAGGCCTAGGGTAGCATCCCCATAAAGACAAAGCTCCAGGTCTGAGGTCAGGGTAAGTCATGTTGCTGTGAGACGGGAGACATCTGATCCACTTTTAAAAAGCATAAGTGGGAGATTTTACTGAGTTCTTATTTTTTCTTGCTTTTGCAATCAAAGCAGTATTACGCTGTCAATCAGTGAGGTGTTTTCACTGCCTGTTAAGTTGAGCAAAGTCCTTCCCACCCACATCCCAACCTCCCTCACAAAGATGCCCGGCCTAGGCAACCATCCCCACAAACCTGCTCTTGACCTGGTGGCCCTACAGTGCTCTGCCACCTGGGGCTTCTTACCACAACGCGCTCTGGACTGGGAAATGCAAGCATTCTACAAGATCACCCCAACTCCACTCTGTCTGGCAGCCAGGCTGCTCATGCATTTACGTTCAATCACTGCCCCCTTGATTTATTATTACTGTTTTTATTGCAAATAGATTTCAAGTCTCCTGGCCACTGTGTAAGAGAAATCAGGGTATGTCTGCAGCAAAACGTGGGCACGTCCCGGTAATTCTTCTGTGGCCCACCCAGACTAAGTTATAAACCTTCTTTATGTCCCATGACTTCCTATTCTGCTGATTGTCATTTCAATTGCCCCATATTTAATCATTTATTTACTTGTCTATTTTCTTCTCTTAGTTCTGAACACTTAGACTGTGGAGACAGAGTCATATTTTTTTTTTTTTTTATTACTAGTGCCTGGTACCTAGCAGTCACTCAATAAATATTTCAATGAATGAATTACTTGAAATCAATCGAAGCCCTGACCACCCACATTTAAGTGTAGGCCCCATTCCAATTGTGTTATTAGCTTAATATGAAAAGAAACTTTTAATTATCTTTCTGTCATAAAAAGAAAGAAAAGAACAAGAACATTTTGCCTATGAAGAATAAACAGTATTTTAATGACCAAAGTACTAATCATTACAATTAGAAGCATGCTCATATTTATCACATTTAAACTTACCACTTCAAAAAAAAAAAGAAAGAAACATGTGTTAAGGGGTGTTATTTTGAAAAGCATTATAACTGCCATACTCATTAACAGAAGAGAAAGTACACTTTTAGGGGAAATTTTGTTTTTAATGATAATGCATACTGTAGAAAATGATATTTAATTAACAGTTAAACATATTGCAAGTGCTGGTACATTTGCCTGTTCTATCACCAACTCTACAAATAGGATATGGCAAAAAATGAATTGTTGTCCCCATGATAAACATTTTTTCTTCCTGGAGAAGGAAAAAAAAAAGAACCCTACAATCAGATTTGTGAGCCTCTGTAATTTCAGCTTGATTGCATTTATCTTTACTCGCTCTTATTAAGCTGAATGGATTTTTTAAATTTTTGCATTCACTCCTCAAAACGCCATATTTAGTCCAAAAATCCCTGGTGGATTCTGCTGTGACGTAACCACCCAAGTGAATTTGTGCCTTTTACTCAGGTTTTGCCCACCCCTCTACATGCAAACATTTGCCAGCAAACATGATTCCTGAGAGTTCTCACTTCTTACTATAAAGATAGAGAGAACTTACTATGAGATCACAGTCAATTGGTCTATTTTTGTCAAAATATTACAATCAATAGACTAACATATAGAAGGTATACATCTCCTCAGTAAGATTAAATTCAGAAGCAATTGATTTGGGCACTGTTACAGAATGTAAAGTTTAGGATGAGGAGTAAAGGTAACACATAACATCAGACAGGCAAAATGCAATCACCGAAGCTGGAGGAAGGCAGCTGGGGCTCTGAGGAACAGTCCCAGAGCTCACCCTGGGCCTGCTGGAGCAGCAGAATATTTACAATTGTAAAAGGCTCAGTGAGAAACACAGAATTCAGCCATATTCCAAATTGTACAGATGACTGTGGTCCCAACATGAAAACAGACAGTGCCTTTTGTTTTGCATTAAGCTTTAATACACAAGTACAATGAGCAGTAAGGTCTTTAAAACCATCACATATGAATTGTTAATCTCAAAACATTTCCACCTCATCAAGCCACCTAATAATGTGGCTAGTAGCGAGGGTACATGTACTAATAATCATCCTTCTTATACATTTTAAGAATAACAACTTCAAATACATCCTTGATTGAAAGGGTTTCTATAGTTCTTTGAAACACACTTACCTGTAATAGGGACTTAAACCCAATGAAGCAGTAAAACACAAAAGAAAAATATGAATCAACATGAAAGGTTTCTGAACCCTTTTAAATCAGTATGTAAATATTAATATCAAGCAATATTTGAGATGATTTCAGAAATTGTATTATAAATACAGAATCAATTGGATGCAAAACTGTAAACACCACACTCTCAAGAATGATAAAAAATGCAACAAATCATTTCTACATCTAATATGATTAATGAGAGATTTAGCTTTTAAAGAATGCCAATTTTCTTTAAAAAAAAACAGCTTGACTATCAAAATGAAATAAAATGCATGATGAACGTTTATATAACTAGATTTTATGTGTTAAATCTAGCCTTCCTTAAACACGAAATCTCTTCACAGGGAAAATTATTAAAATTATTGTTCAAAGTTCATTGTTTGTAAAACCCACACACTATCTCATTTTCTCTTTATAAAACCCTGTGGAAAAGGCATGGTAGGAATTATTATATTGATTTAAAGATGAGGAACCAAAGAAGGAAAGTGTTTTTATGAGTTCACATTGTAAATCCATGGGGGAACTGAGACTTAGACCTAAGTCTATATACATTCAGAAAATCACTATGACACATTTTAACATTTAGTCACCTATTTTTTTTTCGCAATGATTTTCAAAATATTTTAATTGAAATTTACTTAGCAATTCAATACTTAAAGCACTGTACAGTGCTCAACAGAGATGACATTTTCAGAGGCATTTGGTGCCTCCCCACTGATCACTGTTTATCGTCCTCCCTACATGAGCAGGCCGCCTTGTGGGACAATCCCCCTGTTCTCTTCCCTGTCTTTATTGGTATAGACATCAAAGAGAGAGCAGTCACAGATAGCACTGACCCTCAGAGTCTTTTGGAATATGTAGTTTTGCATCAATTATAAAATCATACTTTTAATTATTTATTTTAGTGAATAAGACATGTATTTTATTTAACTGACTTACTTGTATTGTTTCATAGTATTTAAAAAATGTAACTGAATATATAGATAACAAAAATAATACATAAACTGTAAGTTTCCTTATTTCTTTGCTTAAATCTTAATTAGAAATAGGTAAAACTGGTAAGAAACTTGTGAACCTATAGGCAAGATGGTCATCAGTTGTGCAATTAGTTGAGGAATAGGATACACATTGAAATGAAACCCATTCCACCCTTGAATATATAACTAAATACAAAATTAATATAATTTTACATCTGAAAAAGGCTTCATTATTGCTAGCAATAACAGTTGTCTTAGATATTATACAGTGGTAAACCAAGTGGGTTTCTAAGTTTCTTGAGAGACAACACTATTTATTATCTAAGGTTCATAGAATGCTGAACCCCACATCAACTCTCTAACAACCTTACTCATATTTGTAAATTCCTAACAAAGAAGCACACCATCTTAGCACTCACTTATAATGTGTTATGTTTTTGCTATGAACTAGGAATTTTTAGAAAATCCCTTTCTATCAAGTAGACTTTTTTTACATGGACAAATTATTCAAGATGCACTTGTCCCTGAGACCTGTGTATGTGGCTTCCTTCTAATAACTTGGATATGTTAACGTTAGTCAAATATTAAGGGACACTCTACTTCTGTAAGACAGGATACCTCATTAACTTGACATCCACTAGATCTGCCTTGTTTGAACACAGCCAGATAAAATAATGTGATAAAATTACGGCTGTATATTTTCAAAATCAAGCTGCTTCCTGCACTATAAGTAATTACTATGTGGACAAATGCAAGAAAAGGTGATCCATGCAATAAAAAGATGATAAAGATTTAGAGCCTCACCTAACACAGCAGTTGGAACAAGTGGATCATTGGGCACTGTAGGAAAACAAAGCTCATGAAGGTATATATTGCTCTAAAGTTGTATTTTAATATCGTTTTTCTTTAAAAAAAGATTCATGCTTTCTTAAGAAATATAATTATTAAATTTTCTGATTACTACATCTTGCAAAAGTAAAATTCTTTCTCCCAGCTTGAGTTGTCTCTAAACATCAAGAAAAATGTATCTTTAATTACAGTTCAGTATTCTGTTCAATTTAAAAAGTCAGAAGATTCAACTTGACATTATACACATAAAGATTAGAAAATTAGGGGAAAAGAAATCAATCATTTTAGATCTATCAAACGTAAGGTATTTAGAAAAGTAATTATCTCACATTCATTCCAAATTAATTTTTTTCAGTTAACTATGGAAAATAGATTTAATCCTTTCTCTAAGTTCATAAGAGAATATTCATAGTTACACTGCAGAATTCAAACTTCCTAACACAGGTGATAGAAAACTGGGGGAACTGAAATGCTTTCAAACCTGTAAATGATTAAATATTAAATCATGTAGTCAGAGAGATGATAAATCTATATTTTTAGCAAAACTTACTTTTGACAATAGTATTATAAGTCATTCTCTATTATTTATCTTATAGTGAAATAAAAATACAATAGATCAGAAAGGCCTTATACATTTTGGAATGTAGGAATGACTCATATATAGCATTTTAAACTACTAAACTGGTGTAGATACATATCATGGAAAATGACAAGCTGCATATAGGGCCAATAATTACTGAAAAGTTTTACCAAGCTGAACATTTCAGGAAAAAATCACTCTCTGAAAAGACATAAAAACATACAACCTGTAAACACTTTGTTTGCAATCTTCTTGCTAAATATGTTTGTCATTTATATAGGAAAAAATACTTTCACAGGTAACTTCTTTCCTTGTTTCCATGCTTTGCACACTGGGCTCTATGGCAATTGCTACAAGACCCAACGTGTGCAAGGCCAATGACGAACCTGATCTGCCTACCTCACACATCATTTTTACTTAAGGGTTTGAAGAAACTAAGTTTGTTAGTTTAGTTTGAATGTAATTAACTTAAAATTAACAGAGGCATTACAGACAAGAACATAAAATTTACAGGAGATGTGAAGATGAACAGTAATATTGATCTCGGGTAATTATTGCAATCCTCGGCTGTTAAACAGCACGTTAGTGGGGATATTTTAAAGGCTTGCCTTCATACATCAACATTAGCAAGTCTTCTGATGGACAGACGGATGGAAGAATTTCACTGTATTTTGCAAAGTCCCTAATTCAAGAATACTTTCGGACTTCACACTAGATACTCAAGAGCATGCAGACTCATCTGTTCTCTAGTATACTCTTTAGTGTTGAAAGTCTCCGAAAGTTCATAGTAGACTATTTCAATGGATTATTTTAGCCATGCCAATAATTCCCAGACAGAACTACTGTTTTCTCTCGATTGCAAATGAAACTTTACCTTATACAAAGGAAGCTGCTAATGGGAAAATAATTATACATTCTGAGAGGAACTAATTTTATGTAGGCAATCATGTATTTTTAACTTAAAGCAATGACATAGGATATGGTCTGAGTGGGATATGTTTGAAATATCTTTTATGATACAGTAATAAAATTTATATAGTTTGGAGTTAAACGAAAGCCTGCATCAACCCTGAAAATAATCCTTGTAAATTCCGTAACATCCTCTCTCTTTTCTCTATCTGCCTCTCCTTTCTTTCTTACTCTCATTATTCAAAATGCAATTTGTAGAATTCAAAATGAACTTAACGAGATTCAAAATCAGTTATTACAATTTTAATGAAAAACTTACATCTTGGACTAAAATTATGTTGGTCCATGAAGGTGATGGAAAGGGGATCTTCTGCATGCAAAGTGCTCTGATCTGCGTAACTTCGATCCATCGCGTTCACCATGTGAGTCATCTCCTGCCGGGTGTTCCCCATGGCATCTTTGCGTTTTTTAGCAAGCTTGCTGCCAAGGCAAATACAAAAGGGAATCCTGAATGTGAGGTTTGACGGAGAGTTGACACCAGCAGTAAGCAGTTCAGGTGAGCCCGAGGATGAAGTTACAGACATGGTTCAGAAACCCTAAAAACTGGTCATAATTTCAGGAATTAAGTTTGACATTCAAACAGTTATATATGTTGGTTGCTATGAAACTATTTTGTCAGATGGACACTGCAGTATTCCAACTGTCAACTCAAACTTCTCATTTCCTGTACTTTATTGTTAAAATAAATGTCCTGATACATAACTATTATTACTAAAAGCATTAAAAAAGAAATCTTCCTTACTAGAGGAGTTCAAGGAAAACATTTAAGCTAGGGCTAAGTTTTGCTTTTCTTCTTGGGTGATTATTCTTTTGCTTAACTTTTAGAAATTCTTAGAAATAACAGGACTATTTTTTCAAGTTTATTTTACTATAGCCGCTCAATTAAAATAGACCAAAAAGTCTTCTTCCTTCTTTGTACCATTACTAAGTAAAAAATGAAACATGTGTAACTTTAACACATTTCACAAAATATTTATACCAGTAGTCAAAACCTCCTCTGAAGACTTGTAGCTAAAATAATTCAAATGTGTATGAATCCATGGGATGAAATTTTAAACTGTGTAAAAAGGCATCGAGAAAAAATTTCCAAGTGATGTGTAAAGGTACTATTTAAATTATCATCATCTTGGAGTATAGACATGGTTAAATATTAAAAAAATGCATATTAGAACCATATGGCAAAGTAACCAGTGCACAGAAATGCTTTATAAATGCTGAGAGCAAATGAATTAGGGGATTTAGAAATCAGCAGCATTAGAATTACGAACTACTCAAATATTAACATTTTTGTTTTATGTATCAAGGATGTAAAGGACGTTTCGGTTTCTGTGTTACACATGAAACATACAAGGGAAAAAGCAATTAAAGGTATGAAAAACATTTAAGTCACAGGGACAATGTGATTTATATATTATAAAAAGGTTCTCTATAAGCCTGCGCTAGGTACATTATGTTACTAAGTTTACGGCAGTAGCTTATGCTGCCTTGGAAATGTTCTTGAATTGTCTTAAGAATACCATTTCTCAGCTGGACCATACGTTGTTTTCTTCTCATCTTCATTAGTATCTAAACTAGAGTAGATGGGCTACAAGTACTACTAAAGGCTCATTTGATAGACTGAGTTTATGTCCAAAGGCTTCTTCTTTAGAAAATTAATCTAGTGTTGAAGACCCCTCTAATGTAGGCTATTTTTCTCTAAAAATTATAGTAGTTGGCTTCAGGGGTACATAACAAACACACACACACAATACACTGACACGGCAGATCTGACACTACCTTAAAATAGTCACAATCTAAGATTTAGAAATGGAGATAGTTTATTTTTTTCAAAAATAAGAATAACAATCACAGTATTAGTAATGCGAAAACAATGACAAAACTACAACGAGAACTACCCCCACCACCGTTAGCTACCTCCACATCATCACTGCCATTAGCATCATTTATTAGCAATATTTGCTTTATACATTGAAAGAACATCTCTTTTCCTTGTCCTGGGGTAAAAATCCGGTACCACGTATAAATTTCAGACAGGTAGTAAAAACGAGTGCTGCTGGCAGCAGCCAGAAGCCACCAGGAAGAATAATGACTGTGAAGAACTGGAGAGCAATTTGGGGGCTACTTGCTTACGTGACTACTGGCATTTGGATCTCAGTGTTCAATTTCTGATTTAAATTTCTTTTTAAAAGATAAACCTTGAATCTGACTGTTTAATTTTCTTGATTGTTTCCAAGTGGTTTTGGTTTTTGAAACAGTGCATGGGCCTAATTAAACATCATCAGGTCATAATTAGCCTACAGACTTTCCTTTCCCAAGTATTCGTCTAGGGCCCAGGGGTATGTTTCTAACCTGCGGCCTATGTTCTGTATGCGGATTTTGTGACATGGACCTTTTTTTTTTTTTTTTTTTTTTTTTGCTAATCAGCTTTTGTTAGTATTTATGTATTTAATATGTAGCCCAAGACAACTCTTACTCTTCCAAAGTGCAGCAGAGAAAAAAAAAGTTTGGACACCCCTGACTAGGTCATCATACAGGGTGTTTGTTCTTTAACCTACAATGTTCTTTTGCCTCTAAGATGTGGCGGATTCCCTTGGTTCTGCCTTCATCAGAGAGGGCTTATCTGACTGAGACAACCGGTCTCAGGTTCGGGTTCATGACTAGGTGTTTCCTACAGCACCACGTTCTCCCCTGTAATAACATGCATCATACATCTTTGCAAGTATCTTTTTGTTTTCTCCACTGTGTGCTCCATGAAGGGTCATCTGTATATTTTTGGCACTTGGAGCAATGCCTGGCACACAGCAGGCACTCAATAAATACTTGTTGAATAGATAAATTAGGCCTGTTATAGGCTTGGCACTTTCCATTTGTTAACTCAATTCTCAAATCAATCCACTGAAAAAAGTGTAAGAGTTTTAATTGTATAGATAAGTTCATTGAGACCCAGAGGAGTTAAATAACTTGCCCAAGGTTATTTGTCTCATACACAATAAAGAACGACCTGTTTCCAAAGCCTAAGCTCTTATATGGTATCTAGCTGCTTACATTTTTCTTTTAATTGCCACATTACAAAGTGTGCTATAATATAAAGCCCTAGTATCTGGCAGTAAAACATGAGTTATACATTTTAGAAGAATATGAATACAGCACAAATATTTTGCAACTTGTGAATTTTAAAACAGCAAGAAAATAGTTTAAGAAACAATTTCCAATCTTCGTTTTTTGGGTATGAAGAAAGAATGAATTCATTTCTCAAAAAACGTGAGACTCTGAATTGGATAAAAATAGCACACCCTGAAATTTAGATTCAAAATGTTAACATTTTCAAGATGGGCCATTCGAAGTAAGTAGATAAAGCAAGTTTAAACCTTGATGCTACACTTTAAAATGTGTATCATTTGTATGTATTTCATGACTGGGGAAAAACAAAGAGTAATTAATTTGTCAAGTGCATGACAAGTTGAAGTTTTCAAGTAATGAAGGACTTTTACTTTTCTGATTTATATACATAGATTACTTGAAAAATAATGGGGGAATATAGCCCTTATTAAAATCTGCCAGCTGTGATTATCAGCTTTGTTCTTATATTTTAATTCTCATAGCAACCCTATGAGGTAGGCTTTCATTCAGGTTCTTACAAAACAAAGAAAAATTAACGTAAGTGTTATGTTTTGATTAAAAACCCGATAGTTACTATGACAATGCCAATGAATGTTATCTCAAGAATTACATCTGGTTTTCTTTTAAGTTCTACTCTAATTTATTTCTACTTTTACTTAAAAAAACCCTTCTAATTCAGATTAGATTTACTAGGTATGTTTCCATAGCCTTTAAAAGCATATTTCTATGACACTCTTTCTAGTTATAATTTAAAATGTTAATAGGCCTGAGTTTTACAAAAACGTTGGCAGAACCCATTATATTGTCTGGAACTCAGAAATGTTATCCATGTACCAAAAAGGGAATTCCATTCTAATATTAGAGGTGCACTGATGGTCTGACTTTCTCATAATTAAATACTTATTGATTCCAGTATGTTTGATGTGTTGTCTCCCCCCAAGCAACTGGCATCATAATGTGTACTTGAGGACGGTTAAGCAATTCATTTTGCAACTACTTAAGTTTGACAGATGTGTAAATGATTTTCATTATCAAAGCAGCCAACAGCATAAACTTCTGCAGGTGGATGTATGGGTGGGCCATAAAGGGGGAAAGTGCTCCATCATTGTATGAAATTGTACAGTTAATTACCTCTGGCTTCATCAAACATGATTTTAAAAGGATAATATGATTCATCACAGCAAGCTAGAAGCACTGTTCATTTACACCTGCTTCTTTTAATAGATTTTAGGAAGCCAAACATTTACAACACTTAAAATATTGGGAGAATTGTAATAGTCATGGAGACTCCTAAAGTTCTGTTATAAAGGGGCTTCAATTTAACCTAGCGATTTAAATGCTGTGGGATATATGTCCCAAACACAATCACACATTTCAATCCTTAAGCATAGAAAGGTAGTGGAGCCAATATTGGTCAAAGGAAGTCCAAGCGTGATTTGTCGTCTCATTCCTTTGGTCCTGGTTCACAAGGAGATAAACCGAAAATGACTCAGGGAAGAGAACGGACAGTCCTCGCCAACCTTATCCAAAGGAGCACCCCATGCCCAAGACTAAGATGAGTCACAGACTCTGGAAGAGAAAAAGAGTTATGGGATACCTACGTTTGATCCTAAGTAGGTTGACAAAAGGTTTATTTGGCTTTTGTTTTAGATAACTATGTCCTATTTAAGTTATAATAAACTCATTATTTTCTCTAAAACTGAAAAAAAAATTTGTTGCTGCAACATTATTTTTTTCATTTATTTAACTTTTTTCCCCCAAAAGCACACTGATTGCCTTAATAGCCAGAAAAATGGTGTTCTGAAGTTTATAACCCATCCTAGATTCCTAGAAAAATGACAGAGATGTTATCACATGTAAATTTGACTGGATTTGCTTCCTATGAAGGCATTTTGAGTGTTCTTTTATAAACACATCACAGAGCTCATTTTGTCAAACATCACGGTGCTACGTAAAGACAGAGATTTGTGACTTACACCCACTATCTCTACCTTACCAGATATGTGAAGTGTGCCATATTGCTAAGAGAAGGTACAGGTTTGACTTTAGTAAATAAATGATGATTTTGGCTGTAGACTACAGCAACTTATGGAAAATTGTAAATAAAAATTAAAAGTAGCTGAACATACAGAAATACAATATCCCTTTTAAAAAAGATTAGCAAGATAGGTAATAAAGTTTACAGTTTTAGAGTCTGAAAAAATATTTTTTGCATGACACCAAAATTGTAAAAATTCTCTTTTGTTTTTGTTTTTGAAAAGGGATACTGCATCTTTAACACATGTAAAGTTGTACATCACCCATTTTCTACTTACAGGTAGTAGGAGTAAGAATAGTAGCTCCTCCTGGCAAGCAAATCACAGACAGTGGAAAAAGAGAAGCAATGGTGAATGAAAAGCGTGACTCTGTCACATTCAATAAAGCAGAAAATGTGCGTTAAAAAAGAAAATGAAATAAAATAAAATTCATGTTTTTTTTTTTGCTATGCATTTCAATTTGCTCATGCATTGTTAGATTTCTTTTGCCATGCAATTAAACAGACAGATATGCAGTAGAAAAATAAAATTTAATATACATAACATGGAAAAAATAACATGCTGACATTTCTCTTATTGCCAAAAAATTGAAAAATTAAATGGATTGTGTATTTTCAACATGCAGTTAAGCATAATATCATCCATTACCATCTAAATACGTGACAGATGGAACAGCTGTGCATAGAACTTGTGTACTATATAGACTATTTTTATTCAGAAGCAAACATAAAGATCCATTATACTAATATATCATATATCCAAAATAATACCCAAATTTTTATAAGCAAGTTACTATATTTTAATGGTACACAGGTATATGTATTTGTGAATATACATGTGCACCATACACTATATATACACAAAGATATTTCTACAGTAGATGCCTGTGAACGCGATATCATACACAGACATTTACTGTAACAAAACATAATTTCAAATTTATGTTTGGAATTATTAATGTGTTCGCGCTGTGCATGTAAAATATAATACATAACCAATGGAAAAAATGGCATACATTTGGAAATAATTCAACAGCGATTAAATTAAAAAAAAATGACATTGCGTTTTGAAAGATGCAATATCCCTTTTCTTAGCCTAAAAACTTACTTTATATGTACCCTTCGCTGTAAAACTGTACTCAGTTGAATTCCAAACCATTCTTTTACAATACAACCAAAAATACATGGAACTATTTTTAACATAAGAAATATACGTGTACCTACATATATTAATCTCAGTGAGGGATTAAGTTTTGAGAAGTTTAATAATTTATCACCGAAATGCAGACGATAAATAAGATGCTAAAGTAACCCAATTTTCTAGTATTTAATATAAATTTACATATGAACTGTATTATATACTAAAGGTTTTAAGCTAAACTTGATAACACCCAATGCAATACTGTTACAATTTATATCTATGCTTTTTGTATGCATAATAAATACATTGTGATTAAAGCATACATGATACATGTGTGACACACACTACATGTAAGCTGAAGTCATTACAAACTTGCTTTGGTTAGCAGGGGTTCAAGTGACATATTATATATCAGAAGGTAACATACCTAAGTATGGAACTTTACCTATCTATAAAATTGCAACTTTCCCAAGTCATAAAGGTGATGGTGAGGAAGAGAAGCAAAAGCCCTAGTATACTTTCCATCAAAAGACAACCAATTAAAGCATAATTATGAAAATTCAAATATTAAATATTTTAGTAGAGAGGCTCATCCATCTAGTCCTTTAAAATATAAACCAGAAAAAGAATTCGTTACATTATGTGATTTCAGAGTGCTGTCAGAGCATTTGACCTCTCAAAAGTCTTGCTTAGTGATGGTTTTAGCATGCTTTAGGAAATTTATTTTTCAATTTATTTTTTCAATATTCCTAAAACAGAGAGCCATGGATAAGGAGGGACAGCAAAAGAAGTGTATTCAAATAAATGACAAATAAAACTGATAGATTTAACCCAACAGTAACTGAGCGAGGACATAATCAGAAGCCACTTTCATGCTCATATCCAGTTTTTGAAGTGACTTGAATAATTTTAACGTGAAGCAACATTTAGGGAGCTCTACTTTCTAAATTGTTTTCTTACCTCCCCAAATACAAATTTAAACTAAACAGAGACATAAGATCTGAAGATTATACTTGATGGTTTTTTAATTGGCAAGTTTTTATTACTAAAATGTGTAGATCTTTTTGCCTTACATATGATGTATTTTCCAATCACAGAGGGAGACAACAGCAAGAGAAAGCACTATTTGGGGAAAGCACGTATGTAGCTAATTTGACACAAAACACTATAATGCATACCTAATGCTTCTAATGCAGATGTGTCTTCTCCAACATATATATCTCCAAGGGGATAATTGTAAAGAGGCAATATATTAAAATAAACTCTGATGGAATCATTAAAACATGTAGTATGAGTCTTATCTGTAATGTTAATGCTTTATTTCAATTATAAAATGATTATAATAGTATCGTATATGATTTAATGTAATATAAGCAGCATTTATTGTATTATGCAATAGAATTTATAAATTACAGCCATTTCTATACAACAAACTATTTCAGAACTGTATTCTGCATGTAAAGATTGTTTGAAAAAGTCCTTCCAAATTGAAGCACTACCCGAAATACATGATTGAAAAGATTAAGAGTGTTCTATTAGCTATAGTCAGACAATGCTTTATAGATTATGGTATTTTACAGAATGGATGAAAGCTCATATTATAAAAGCTGTTATATTTGAAATGTTTTTCAGCAGGAATATACTTTAATCTCCAAAACAGAATTCAGTTTAAATTCTAGCAGGTCTTAGTATTGTCAGATAATTCCAGAAGATGGCGATGTTGGTTGATATCGTATAAAAGATTAATGTTCAATTAAAAAAAAATTACTCTCCATTTTAAAAGGCTGAAATTTTAAGGCTGTGAATATTTAATACCCAATTTTACTAAATAATGTTTATATTCTTCTCATACCTTATTTGTAGTCAGGATTTAGAAAAATACAGACTAAGAGAACAAAATACTTCATAGTATCAAGTATTAAAATAAATTCATATTTTGCCATTCTTAATGATAACACTTCAAATATAAATGAATATCTCAAGTATGTTGCATTTGAAAATTTAAATTCTTTACATTAATTTCAAGATTAACTTCGGAAAATTTGTATCTAAACTTAAACTGCAGATAACCAAATGAAATTTTTTTTAAAAAAAAAAATAACGTGCGATAGATTCAGATGCTGTCAACATTGTTAGAATTAAATTCTTCTTATTGTCTGTCCTAATTTAAAAGAACGTGGGGAAAAATATTTAAACTAGTGACACAAATGGTAAGTGAGTGGGACAGGACGACGTCGGGTCTTACCTCTTTTTCACAACTAACACGACCACCAGGAGCAGGAGAATGAACACCAGGATCCCAGCACTGATGCCTGCTATTTTCACCACTCTGTCTGTCTGCTTGGCAGGATCTGGGATCACCTCTGGTTCTTCTGTTGCTGCTGCTAAACGAATCAAAAAAATAAGTTACTGAAAGTAGCTATTTATTACAGAAAAATAATTATTCCTCGGCGAAAATTACTACCAAAGGTCAACTTCTTTTATTGTATTTGAATAAAAATAACCTGAAAATATGAATAAAGAAGCACGCTAAAGCACAGCTCAACATATAGGGTCAAGGTAAGGAACAAGCGTTTTTGTTTTTTGAGATGGAGTCTCACTTTGTCACCCTCACTAGAGTGCCGTTACTTCACAGCTCACAGTAACCTCAAACTCTTGAGCTCAAGTGATGCTTCCCAAGTAGCTGGGACTATAGGAGACCACCACATGTCTGCCTATTTTTTTTTTAAAGACCAGGGTCTCACTCTAGCTTAGGCTGGTCTTGAACTCCTGAGCACAGGTAATCCACCCGCCTTGGCTCCCAGGCATGAGGCACTGCGTCCTGCCAGAAGCAAGCTTTCTGAGTAGAGGTTTTGTTAGCAGAAAAAAATAAACAAAAATGCAGAAATAAATATCAACGGGAACTATCAAGAGTTTTTCTCTAAATGCCCTTAAAAGTCAGAACCCAAGATTTTTAGCAAATAGTACAGTGGAAATAGGGCATCAGATTTAGAGATTCATGTGTTTATCAGTAAACACTTCTTGACTCAAATACAAGGCGCTCTGCTTGGTGCTTCAAATAAGACAGTGTCACCAACATTTGTCAGGAACAAAATGGGTTAGGTTAAATAAATGCATAGTCTCACTGTGAGAGACATGAGTTTATGATTTAACACGCAAGATTTTGGAGGAATAGCTGGTTTGGCAGAAGAAAAGAATAAGCAAAGAAAAACAGACAGAGCAAGGAATATTTCTTATACTCTTACCACGTAAAAACCTAGATAATAAACTTGAGAAGCAGAACTTTGAGAAGATGATCAGTTTTATAAAATTCTTTATCTGCCCCCATTTCATTTCTTTCTCAAAACCACCCCCACCCTCATGTACACAATTAAAATTATAAATTTTAATTGAAAAAATAAGACCCAGTTACTCTCTGAAAGCATGTTCCTTTTACCTCATTTACCTTAAAAACTGGCATAGTAAAAAAAGAACCCTGAGATTTAGAAAGGTAAGGATGGATAAATTGCTCAAGGATAGAGAAAAAAATCTAATATAGCTGTCTTTTAACACATCATTTCTCAATGTTTCCAGATACACAGCCCCTCCTGTTCAGAATCTGAAGTTATTCTTAGGATTAGGCACATTTGGGAAACTGCTCTAAACAACCCCAAACAGGGCCTTGCATTTGGGGTCAAAGGATGGTCAAATGAACAGAGACAAACAAATCTTTAACTCTAACCTTGTACCTTTTCAATGGGCAATTTGTTAATTCTCTTTTAAAAATTATCCATTTTTCTACCTTCCAATCCTTTTTTCCTCTTTGGTTTTTTTTCTCAGCCACCTTTTCCCCTCAACCCCATTTATGCACATCTAAGTATCTGCTCCAGTTTTCCCACCAGGCAAAAGGGGACTGATAAGATTGCTAAATTTTATTTTTTTCCAAGTAAGAAATCTGAAAGAACAAATATATCCAATACTAGTATCATTTCAAAAAATGGCAACTTAAAGCTCAGTCAGTAGGAAAGATAACAGCTTGAAAAAAAGTGTTACAACACAGTTAACTTTGTAAAACAATTCACTCTGTCTTAATTTATATCACTTCAATTGCATAGGATAAAACTTCCCCGTGGACTAGTTTTGGCAACCATTACTCTCAAGCAGAAAAAGCAAGCCTTTAGCTTGTTTTTTTTTCTTCTGATGAGCAAAAGGAGTTTCCCTTTCTTACTTGACACTTCCATCTATCCAGGTTGCAAGGAACTTCCAACCTCATAATTATGAATAGAGGTAGCATTTAGCTTTCAAACTACTTTATGGTTCAATTTATGAAAACACGTAGTGAATATGTTAGAGAGCTCTTCCTTTCCAGAGGCATCTTAAAAAATATATTCCTATATTTCCATCTATGTATAAATCTATCTATGCATATACACAGATATAAATACTGGAAACAGGTGGAGTATATTCAAACTTCAATATAAAATCCAAAAAGAACATAGTCATAGTAATTCTCAAATTAGATTGGTTTGACACAGATACTGTTTCAAACAGGAAGAGAAACAAAATGTTTGAAGTAGAAATCTCTAGGAAAAACTTTATGCAACAAATCATCATGATTCATTAATTAAAATCTACTCTCATCAGATTCTACATTACACTTGGCTTTCAGAAAGTAAAGATAATAATCCTGTGATAATTTTCGGACATATCTGACTTACAGAATTAAATCTTTCTGAAAATTCTCTGGAAGATAAGTTCTTATTTAATGAGGTCAGTATTTTTAACACAGCATTTTAATTCCATAAAAGATAAGCTCTTAAGTAATAATTTTCTAAATATGTTATGCCATAAGTAGTGTGAGTCGTATTTTATAAAAAACTCCAGAACTGGTAAACCCTACAAGAAGCAGATAATAGACATAGGTACAAATTCACCTAAGTTATGAACAGCATTAACACCACCTGGGCTTCGTAACTAAATGACAAAACTGAAATAAAGGTGATGCATAAATAATTTCAAAGTCAGAGGATGAAATTTTTAAGGTCTCATAAATAATATGGATTTACTAATGAATTCTCTAAACATATTTCCAGAATTAAAAAGAAAATCTAAAAATACATTTTTGAACAAAGACTCTGATGAACTGGCGGGTAGATTCAGAGTGCAAGAGCATTGAAACTTTCATAATCTATTATGCAAATCAGTGAAATTACTTCCAAACAGGGGTGTTCAACCCATGGCTCAGAAAACAGAACTCCCCTAAAGAAAAATTACAGATGAAGGAAGATTGTTCAATGAAAAGTGGACAGATGACTCCTTGTTCTGAAGGTACATTGTAAGACCTTCTGCTTAATTTGTAGGGAATTTGGGCAAGTTTTGAAAGACCATAATTTGAAAAGGCTTTTTATGCAAAAACATGTTACCACATTCAATGCCAGTGAAGGACTGTGCCCTAAGGACAAAACAGTGGAACCAAAAACAAGTCTATTAGCAGTTTTTTAAAAAAGTTACAACTCAGATGGATTCCATTGTAAAAGCTAGTTATGTGGTAGCATGTTTAATAGCAAAAAAACCCCATTTACTGATAGTGAATTTATTAAGCAATGTATGGAAAGCGTGGCACATATAATTTGCCCTTAAAAAGGAAGGGGGAGGAATTTCTAAAATCAGTTTGTCCCACCAGACAATAGTCAGACTAATTGAAGAAATTGGAAAATCAAAAGAAGTTTGGAGAAGAAAGCTGCTAATTTTAAATTTTATGCTTTGGTGATGAATGACAACATTGAATACAAATATGGCTCAACCTGCCATTTTTATTAGAGTTACTGATGACACATATAATGTCATTGAAGAAATGGCTTCTTTACTCACATTAAAAAACACAATTAAGAGATTCATACGAAGCAGTAAAAAAAAAGTTATAAAGCAAGTTTCTTTGTCCATTGTCAATACGTCTGATAAAGTTACTGATGGTGCCCACCCTAGTAGGTAAAAGAGAGGGACTTGTAAAATTAATAGAAGCCAATGAAATTGCCACCCGAAATTCACATTTGATGAAGTATCACTGCATAGTACATCAAGAAAATGGACGCACGAAAGCTTTAACAATGAATAATGTCATGCAAATCGTCATCAAGATGGTACATTTCCCAAGGGCCAAGAGATTCAATCATTGCCAATTCCAGGAATTCCTTGAAAGTTTGATGCTGACATTTACTTTTCGGAAGTAACATAGCTAATGGCCTGATATGGAAAAGATTTTACGATTTTTGACATGTTATCAATCCGTTCATGGTGTCAAAAACCAAATTTGTGCCAGAACTTGACAGTGAAAACTGGCTTACAAATTTAGTATTTTTAATGGATTTAACAGCTCAATTAAATTAGTTAAACATATGACTTCAAGGTAAAAAACCAACTTATCAATACAACATTTCAAGTCATAACAGGAGTCCCAATTAAACTGAAATAATGGCAAGCTTAAATTAAAGTAATCAATTTTACGCATTTCAACACATTGGCTAAACTGACTCCTGTAAAGAGTGAAAAATGTACAGCCTTGCTTTTGGATTTGATATCAGAATTTGAAAACAGATTTCAAGATTTCTGAGAAAATAATAGTTGAGACTCCATTTTCAGTCAACGCAAATATGTTACCTGATGATTTTCAAATGGAATGCACACAGCTGTAATCTGACATTCAACTTAAAAATTTGATCAGGTCTCCTTTGTGTTTACATGGATGGAGCTGGAACATATTCTTCTTAGCAAAGTATCTCAAGAATGGAAGAAAAAGTATCCAATGTACTCAGCCCTAATATGAAACTAATTTATAAGCACCCACACTTCCATATGAAAGCTATAACCCAACTACAGCCCAAGATGAAGGGGAAAGAGGAGGGGGAGAGGAGAGAGAGGGAGGATGGGTGGAGGGAGGGTAATTGGTGGGCCCACACCTACAGTGAGTTTTACAAGGGTACAAGGTAAATCTACTAAGTGTAGAATATAAATGTCTTAACACAATAACTAAGAAAATGCGGTGAAGGCTGCGGTTAACCAGTTTGATGAAAGTATTTCACATTGTATATAAAACCAGCTCATTGTACCCCATAATTGCATTAATGTACACAGCTATGATTTAATAAAAAAAGGGGGGGGAAGAGGGTCTTTCAGATCATCCGATTCTATCAAGACTGAATGTTTCAAGGAGGCAGGTTTGAGTAAGCAGATAACCCTGGAGGCTGCTGATTTTCTCCAATCCAGAAGATGTGGCTTGAGTAGTTAGAATCCTTCTGCCTTTCCCCTCTGCCGGCACAACCCTAAATGATTCTAAAATTACTTTTCCCAACTAAGAGAGGGATATGTCCCAGAGTTCTGAATTGGGTACCACTCTTTTCTATCCCCAGCAATGAACCAGTGCATACAGAATTGCAGACTGTCAAAGGCGGAAGACCCATTATCAACCACTTGTCTCATATTTCCCAAACTTCTCCAGGGGTCTGAGTCACTCCAGGTACTTGTTACAGATAAAGTTCTAGGACTCCATTCCAGTCCCACTTCATTAGCGTCTCAGCACAGTGGCCTGGGAAGCTCTATGTGTCACGATAGCTTCAGTGAGTCTGCAATCTGGGAAGTCTACAGAACTTCCCAAACTTTGTTGTGGACAGAATCACCTGGGGATCTTGTTAAAACGCAGTCTGACTTAGGAGGTTTGCCGAGGGGCCCAGATTCTTTGTTTCTAACAAGCAACCTAAGGATGCTCCATGCTTCTGGCCTGTGGGCCACACTTAAACTAGCAAAACACTAAGTTCAAGCCCCTCATTGTGCAGAAAAGGAGGAACGTGAGTTCCAGGGAAGGAAAGGAAACTATCCACATTGGGACTAGAGGCAGAGATGGGCTGGAGGCAGGGAGGGAGTTGCTCTGGGGACTCTGAGGCCAGTGGTCTTTCCATATGACCAAGCTGCCCATCACCAGTAGGCACTAAAAGCAATGGTACTGTTTCCACTCAAAGGCTAATTGGAAAAATGATGCTTCCTAAGAGGGAAGCAGCCCTGGCTTGTCTCCGTAATGAGTGGGCACACTGGCGGGAGGGTGGGGGGAGACAAAGGGTGGGGGAGGGGAAAGAATTTATGTCTTATTTTAACTGAAGAAATGAGTCCAACGTTCCCTGACCAGGAGTGGGGTGGGGGTGGGAGGGAGGGTGTATGGGGGACGTGTTAAGGTCATGCAATGTCCTCCTACCTCATCTAGGAAAAACACCACACACTAAACAAATGAAAAAGCAGCCCCCAAAGCCTTGAAGAAGTGATGTGATGGAGGTGCCGTAAGGGGCTGAGAGACCCCAGATAAGGGGCAGTCGAACCACTGGGGTGGGGTGATGAAGGCTGCTAGATATTAGAGCTATTCTAATAAGGCCTTAATGATGAAGAATGAGCTAAGAATTACCTTGCCTAGAATAAATCTTTATTTTAATGGTCCCTTTCAAGCACAGGCTTCACTGAAGAGTTGAAATTTGAGCTGAGGCTTCAACAACAAGTCAGAGTGTGTTAGATGAAGAGGGGAGGTGGGAACGAGGGGAGGACGAGGGCATTCCAGCCACAAAGACTGTAGGAACAAAGGCAAAGACGTATAATCCATGTCCAACATGTCTGGACATCAGAAAGGCCTTCCATGAGGTAGAGGAGAATAAGGTGTGGAGTACAGGGGAGTGAGTGGAGAAAGATTAGGTTGGAAAAGACTAGGATTCGTTCATTGGACAGACAGGCAGCGTGCTATATGCCAAGCACTATGCTAGGCTTTAGGGCATAGATAAACATGGCCGCTCACCTTCCAAATCTCTAAGTCTAGCTAAGGTAGGCAGTGATTATAACACAGCATGCCCGGTACAGTGACATGTGACATGAGAAAAAATGACAGGGGAACCACATGGGGCACTGAATGCAATAGGAGAGGTTAGGAGATCCTTTCCAGAAGAAATGACATCTTAGCTGAGACTTTTTTTTTTTTTTTTTTGTAGAGACAGAGTCTCACTTTATCGCCTTCAGTAGAGTGTCGTGGCGTCACACAGCTCACAGCCACCTCCAACTCCTGGGCTTAGGCGATTCTCTTGCCTCAGCCTCCCGAGTAGCTGGGACTACAGGCGCCCGCCACAACACCCGGGTATTGTTTTGTTTTGCAGTTCGGCCGAGGCCGGGTTTGACCCTGCCACCTTCGGTATGTGGGGTCGGCGCTCTACTCGCTGAGCCACAGGCACTGCCCCATCTTAGCTGAGACTTAAAGGTGAATCAAGTTAGCTGGGCAAGGGGGAGGAAGAATAGTCCTTGAGAAAAAAACACCATTTGTTGGAGCAACTGAAAGGATTCCAACATGGCTGAAGTGTGGAGTGGGATGGAGGCGAGTTGGTGAGAGATGACAGCAAAGAGGCAGATAGAGGCCAGAGCACGTGGGGCCTGTCAGGTGCATTAAGGAGTTTGAATTTCTTCCTAGGGAGTGCTCAGAGAGTTCTTAAAGTTTTACACAGAAGAGTGAGATGAGCAGGTATAAGTTGTCAATATATTGCTCCTGCTACTGACGTGTGGAGACTGAATGGGAAGAACAGACCAGTGCATTGGCAGCTGACGTCATGGTCTACGTTGAGAGCATGGTCAAGGGTAGCGGCAGTATACAGCCAGGAAGGAGGGGGAAAATTGGAGAGTCCTTTAGGAGGTAAAATCAACAGGGTTTAGTGAAGGATCAATTCTGTGGGAGGGTAAGTGAGAAAAATGTTAAATTTTGCCTGGAGGAAGTGAGTAAGAGGGTAGGAAGAACTCTAGACCAGGAAGAGCTGAGGGTTCCTGAAAGGTGTCATTGAGGAATAGACATTTGGAAGCCTCCTGCTGGGCAGTGGCAGGCTGTCACAGTACCTGGATTGTAAGCACCGGGCTACCAGAGCCAAGGGGTTAATGAAGGATGTCTTAGTCCATTTTCTGATGCTTATAACAGGATACCCGAAACTGGGTAATGTATAAAGAAAAGGAATTTATTTCTTATGGTTATGGAGGCCAAGAAGTCCAAGATCGAGAGAGAACATCTGGTGAGGTCATTGTTGCTGAGGACTCTCCACAGTATCACAAGGTGGTACAGGGTATTACATGGCAAGGGGACTGAGCATGCTAACATTCTGCCTCAGGTCTCTCTTTCTTTCCTTATAAAGCCATCAGTTCCCCTCCCATGATAATCCATTAATCCATTAACCCATGAGTGGATTAATCCATTCATGAGGACTCCTTTAAAGGCCCCACCTCTTGATACTGTCCTATGGGGGATTAAGTTTCAACATGAGTTTTCAGAGAGAACCATAGCAAGGGACTTCTGTTTCTGCCCCCACTGCCAGTGCTGTGCTGCCTCTGAGTGGAATGGGCCTTGGCTGGGCATGCCTCATTCTGGCTGAAATGTCTAGACCCAGTACCAGGAAGAAGCAACAGGTGAGCTGGGGTTATCCTCATGTTTGTGAACAGAGAACTGGGGGTTCAGAGAGGTGAAGTAATTTCTCAACAGTCAAATAGCCAGAAAATGGTGGTCTGATGGTCTTTCCATGAGATCAACTTGCCTTCCTGCAAAATTTTGATACATCAAACAGTCTCCACATTAAGTCCTGCCTTGATGGTGCTCATAAAAGTGTTGTCTGTGGCTGGAATTGCAAAGAGGTTACAAGAGGATTTGAGGCTGCCATGAGAAGACTCCAAGGTCTGAAAAGACAGATGGCACAAGCATGGAGAAAGCAGCTACAAAGTTGTGGGTGTCAAAGGCAGATGATAATTTACAATAAGGCCTGCTCTGTAGGAGTGGCTTAGAGCTAATAGCGTAAAGACAAAGTCGTGGTCCCCAAACTTGGGAGGGGCTCTAGAGCAGCATCATTAGGAAGGCTAGAACTCAAGAACATGGACCCTCGAAAAGTTGGAGAAATCATCTAATCTGGCCCCTGACCTGTGGATATGATTCTTGCTGGATTCTGTCACCATTTTGGCATATTTTCCTTGTCTTTAAAAATCTGGGCTGATGCTCTTACCACACAAACACACACATACACAACATGGTAAGTATGAGAAGTAATTCATATGCTAATTACTCTGATTTCACCATTCTACAATGTATACATATTTCAAAACCTACTGTGCATCATAAATATATACAATTTTTGTTAATAAAAAATTTTGTTTTATTTTATTTTATTCATTTATTTGTTTATTTCTTTTCTTTTCTTTTCTTTTTTTTTTTTTTGAGACAGAGCCTCAAGCTGTCACCCTGGATAGAGTGCTGTGGCATCACAGCTCACAGCAACCTCCAGCTCTTGGAGTTAGGCGATTCTCTTGCCTCAGCCTCCTGAATAGCTGGCACCTGCCACAAGGCCCGGCTATTTTTGGTAGCAGTTTGG